>VZRU01012883.1:31889-112190 GCA_013398155.1 Pedionomus torquatus
CCCCCCTTGTTTTTTCCCCCCCCACTTTTTGGTTTTGTTTCATGAAAAATGACGAATAATCAAATTATTTTCCTAGGACAGAACAGGTAACTAGATGAACTCTCAACTCTTTAACAGGCCGTGAAAAACATTATAATAAAACTAGAAGCTGTAAGATAGTTAGATCTTCCTGCTTTGAAAGGCACAATTAGGAAGAAGGAAGTGAAAGCCTTTCCTAGCTTAAAGAATAGTTCCATTATCTGCAGGCTTGTAAAGTTTGCTCTAGACACGTTTCTCTCTTTTAAAATTATTCAGAAAAAAGCAGAGATCTGTTTGGATGATACAAACCACACTGAACCTTTTAACTAGGAACTTTGCAATGACAGATTTCCAAAAAGCATGTTGTTTTTCAAGCCACAAACAGAACAAAATGTTCTGTCATAACCAAACCATTCATGTGTTTCCTACTCTAAGTAAGCAAAAACAAAAAGGTTTTGTTTGTTCTGCTGTGAAACAACTGCAGGTCATAGCTCTGGGTTGGATGAGAACAAGGGAAAAGAGTATTTCTGACTTTGGCAGGCTTCTACTTCACCTTACAGCCCAGCATCTGCCTAAGGGATGTCAGTCCAACACAGACTACTATATGAACTGCTGCACTGCCCACATCAGAAATGCTGCAAAACTCATGTAGTTAACAGGCATTGCTTAACTGGCATTTAGTAAGTAATAAGCAGAATAAAGAAATTGTGTGCAATGCCATGGTACTTTTCTGCTTAAAGTCAGAACAGCTTTGCCTCAAGAGCTGCCTAAGACTTCTACTTAACTCCCATTTACCAGATTAGGAAACAGTTTTCTCGGCCACAACGAAAAATCACAATCAAACTGGGAAGAAAATCCAGGTTCCATTTTACAGTGAGAAATACATTCCTCTCCCCTAGTTTCTCCTCCATTTACACATTAGATTTGCTTAGATTTTTTTAATAATTAAGAGGGCAGATTCAGGTAAAGCCCAACAAGGTCCATACATGATCCTTTATGACAGAAGTTGTCCCCTTAAGTCAGCTTTTGCTTATGTAAGCTACAGAATCACAGATTTATCAAATGGTTTGGGTTGGAAAGGAACTTAAAGATCACCCAGTTCCATCCCCCTGCCATGGGCAGGGACACCTCCCACTAGACCAGGCTGCTCAAAGCCCCATCCAGCCTGGCCTGGAACACTCCAGGGATGGGGCAGCCACAACTTCTCTAGGCAACTTGTTCCAGTGTCTCACCACCCTCACAGTAAAGATTTTCTTCCTAATATCCAATCTAAATCTATCCTCTCTCAGTTTAAAAATGTTACTGTCATCCTATCACTGCACTCCCTGATAAAGAGTCCTTCCCCATCTCTCCTGTAGCCCGTTTAGGGACTGAAAGGCTGCTATAAGGTTTCCCCAGAGCCTTCCCTTCTCCAGGCCGAACAGCCCCAACTCTCTTAGCCTGTCGTCACAGGAGAGGTCTGAGCATCTTTGTGGCTCTCCTCTGGACTCTCTCCAACAAGTCCATATGCTTCTTACACTGTTATGTTATCACTGATGTACCTGCAGAAGCTTTTCTTACTTCCCTTGACATCTCTGGCTAGGTTTAATTCTATCTGGGCTTTAGCTTTCCTAATCTGATCCCTGGTTGCTTGAACAATTTCTCTGTATTCCTCCCAGGCTATCAGCACTTGCTTTCACCCTCTGTAGGCTTCCTTTTTCTGTTTGAGTTTGTCCAAGATCTCGTTGTTCGTCCATGTAGGCCTCCTGGTGGTTTTGCCTGACTTCTTCTTTGCTTGATTTTCTTGGGAAATGACTCAAGATTGCGCTTCCTTAAATCAAGACCTTATTTTTTTTTTCTTCATTCCACTACTTCTCATGAAAAATGCTTCAAAAATAACATAAACAAGCAAGCAAAATATACTTTTTTTTGTTTGTTTGTTTCCTAGAATTCATTTTGACTCTACAGTTATCTCTGCAAAATACAGAGGCACATATAAACATACCAGGGAAAGACAAAACACAAGTCTTTGCATCATCATTCACAGCTTGGTATGTTTATGATATTACGTTTAGTATTTCTGTTGGGTAGTCTGCATTCTCCTTACTAAATACAGCTCTCACCATCTATGTAGCTCATAACTGAGCATTCCTCTTCCAGACAGGATGCTTTAGAGCTTTTTGAAACAACAACTGCCAAGAATTATCACCAACTGCCTAAACAGAATGCGCATGGGGGAGGGTGAAATTGGTTTCATGAAAGAAGTGGCAAAAGCAATGTCCTACCTGTGCCCAGTTGCTGAAGACCTGCCCGTTTCCTCCATAAGTGACAAGTTCCTGAGGAAACTGAAAAAGACAATTTAACAATAAGACAAGCACTTTTCTGAAACATTTTACTGTATCTCCACCTATTTTTTTCATCTCCGTAATAAATCTATTCTATAGCTTATTGCATCAACACTCTAGGTTCTTGAAATCAGAAAATACCATTATAAAAGCAATAATTTAAGAAAAAAAAATATTTTTCAAAATGGATTGTTTGTTATTGTTACAATGGTGTATTGGATGTAGAATGCTACAAAGTGATCCCTGTACTGCAGTTTCTGTAACAGACAGACATCCCAGTAAACTGCCTTAAACAGGGACTGAGTGAGTTTACAGTTTGGTTGCTACTGGCATTTTTTTAGGGGAAAAATTCTTTACTGTGAGGGTGGTGAGGCACTGGAACAGGTTGCCCAGAGAAGTTATGGATGTCCCATCCCTGGAGATATTTAAGGCCAGGCTTGATGGGGCTTTGAGCAACCTGGTCTAGTGAGATGTGTCCCTGCCCATGGCAGGGGGGATGGAACTCGATGCTCTTCAAGGTCCCTTCCAACTCCAACCATTCTATGATTCTATGATTTACAGTTGGAAGAGTCCATGACCAGCAGAGCATAGATGTATGGCTTCTCCCCTGCCATTTGCGAAAAAGCTGCATTACACCAGGTAGTGCTTGTAAGGATGTACTTTGGTCCTGTAATCATCTGCTAATTCTGTCCTTGAGGTACGAGCTCTCAAAGATACAGGAAGCATCAGCACTAATTTTTCAAAGTACATTGTAGGAGCAATAAGCTAGAGCTAAGCACTGCCCACCTCACAGACAGTGACCAACCTCCTGTACTTCATGGGAGCTGGTGTGAGCCTCAATGGTGGTGTTGGTGAGCCTTGACATCCAAGTGAGGACCAGGACTCACCATGCAGGATTAGTGCTCTGCGAGGAGGCTGCCTTGGCACTACTGGAATGGGGTTGTTGAGCCAACACACAGCAGGCAGCTCTACAGGTACAGGCACTGGCATAGACCTTGGAACATGGAATCAGCAAAACACCTACAAACAACTAAAATGCTATTCAATCCATGGAAGGAGGATCATCTGCACAAGGATTAATTTCACTTATATGCCTGAATTCTTTAGGTGTTATTGGAGAGCACACAGAGGAAGTAACTTGCACATTTGCTGCTGCCCTACAAGTCCAGTTTCCTTATTTTCACTGTACCTTACCTGAGCCACTGAAGGATCCAGATTATTCATGATCATCAACATAATGGCAGCAGCTGATTTGGTCTTGCAGGGGTAGTCTCCTATGGGGTATGCTCTGAAATAACAGTCACAAAAATTCACAAAAATTTAAGAGAGACACTCTAACTCACAAGGGCAACCACAACACCACACCCCACAGAAGTATCCCTGCATGTCAACACATCCATTTGAGTTGCAGCTTTTTATTCAAAAAGGAAAAAAAAGAAAAAAGAGGAAAAAATGCAGGTCCGAAATGACATATGTGCTTTAACAGGCAAATCAGGTTTTAACTATTATCAGAATTAAGCAAAGAAAAAAATTGTATTCAGCTTACTAATTGCTGAATCAGTTAAATACAATTAGTTATAAATATAGTGGCCAAGAGCTCTAATTGTTTTTTAGCTTGATTTTTTTGGGGGATGCTGGAACTTGCCTCTGTAACACAGTTGCCAGGCCAAGCAGCTAAGCCCTGCAATGCCAAGGAAAATAACATCAGTGGAAGTTCCCTTCAGGCTCATCAGCCTCTGTTATTTAAGATCCTGTCTAAGAAAAACACCCCAGTTTGAATTTCAGTACCCAAAAAGCTCTCAAGAACTGAACTAGTTAGGAGAAATAAGGGTCTTTTTACTGAATGAGAAGCTGTTAATCCAGAAAATTGAGATGTGATGTATGGGAAACCATCACAAAGTTATTCTGAGGCAGGTTTCCTAGCACTAATGTGCTTCAATGTGAACTGATGGATCATCTCACTGCTATCTTCTCCTCCACCACCATCTGTTATATCAAATTTCTCTAAAACCTTTAGTCTTAGATTTATACTGTAGCTCTTCAGGGGAGAGACAGTTCCTTTGCTGTGTTTGCACAGGTCTTAGTACAGTTGTGTTGAGGCCTCTGAGGCATGACACCAAAAGGAAATATAACCATTGATCAAGAATTTTGCTCTTTCCCTTTCCATGAACAACACCACTATTGCAGGTGCTGAAAATTCCTAAAGGTAGATAGGATCATTTTACACAGTTTCTAAATTCTCTTCCTTTTACTGGACCATAGATCTTCAATGCCTGGACACTTACTTTGTACAGGGAAGAGAAGTGAAAAGGTTAGGCTAATGAGGGCCAACCACCAAAAAAAAATAAAAATAAAAAAATAAAAAATTGGGCACCCACTGACCAGCTCATGAGCCAAGATCTGGAATGTATATTCTACAGATTTAGCAAATGGGCTCCTCCCCTGATCATATGCATTTTATCCCAGGTTTTTACACCAGGATACTAAAACAAATGCTTTGTAGTTATTGCCAAACCAGGAGGGAAAGCATTTGAGTTTTTTCCACAATACTTTTTTATTAGTGTTTTCTGCTTTTCTAAGCTTGATGTGATAAAATAACACAATTTCTGTGGAATGATAACAATTCAGCAAGAGGAGCTATTTCCACATAATGTTGCTTGGAACTTAAGAAACCTGAAGTTCAGGTATCAGCTGAGTGTGCTGGTACAGGAACACAGATGTCAAATGGAACAGAACCAAGTTGGACTGTGCTCCCTGGAACACACGGAACAGAAATCAAGTACTACCAGACTAGCGAGAACAAAAGGAAGTTTCTTAGACTGTAAGAATCTATTAGAAAACGTAACCAGTGAAATGGTCACAAAATAAAAAAAAATATTTTAAGCTATCAAAGAGTCAATGACGCTAGTGATGGAAAGAAGTTGGTGGACTGTCTCATTTGAGTCTACTTGGAAAGTGCCCTCATCTGCAGTTCAAGACTAGGTTCCTATGAAATCCAGCTCTGTGATATTCTTCAGACAGTCTTTCAGTTGTCCTATCCTCAGCTGAATTCTGCAAGAGCTCGCTCCAGACTAGAATGGACATCACAGAAGTATGGATGTCTGTGGAAATCAGAGTGCTTTCTAGTTGCTTGCTTTATTCAGATTTCTCTACAGACATTAACCAGGCTCCTGCCATATGCAAAAAGGAATCAGTCTAAAAAAAGCAGCCAGCCCCTGGCAGCCCTCTCTAAAACTGTTCTGCCTCACAAACATCAGCCCTTTTAGCCATAGAATGAAGTGATGCTCCAAGAACAACAGGCACATCATATTAAAAACCAGGGTCAGATAAAGGTTCCAACAATGGAAGAATGTACTGTCTTTCTTTTAAGCCCAAAAGGCCTTCTCTGGGACACTAGGAAACAACCAGCCTCTCACTGCAGGTCCACTCACCTGATCTTACCTCTTGGTTCAATTGAGACTTCATTTGCAGCAGCTCAGGACTATTGGAAGTTTTCTGTCCAGGTTGCAATCAGAGGTCATTGGGTACTGACTGGCCTCTAAAGACTAAGATTTGCCAAGGGGCAGAGCTTTTGGACTCTGGGTATGGTAAAGCTAGCACACAACCTTGCACAATCCTTTCCCTGTGTTGAATAGTGCTGAGCTTTCCAGCATCAAGACTGTCCTGAGCTGATCCAGAAGGGTACACACTGTCTCCCTGCTAGACCCATGGGACTCTCATGAGGACAGAGAAAGGATGAATGTTAGAGGATTGCTGTTATGCATCTTTACAGAAGAACATCCCAAAAGATGCCATATCCCTCACTGGAAATGAAATTGCTGCTATCTAATGATACACAGAGCATCCAATTTATTCACTTCATTAATATGTTATGACATGACTTCTACAAGAGGCAGCAATGCTATATTTAAAGATCAGTTTCACAGGTGAAAGCTGGTAAGCAAATGGCAGTCAAATACAATGTGAACCACCCAGTCCTTACCTCATCTCAATATCTGGAAAGAATCTGTACATATAGATATGGCCATACAGTCTGAGTTCTTCAGCAAATTCCAGAGCCAGCTTCTTTTGAATATCAGGTGGGAAATAACGCAAGGCATTGCGCAAAGCCAGCTGCCAAAAAAAAAAACAAACAATGAGAGACAAAAATCGAGGTAAAAGAGAAATGGAAGTAAATGGGTGGCCCTGAATAATAATCAGAGTCAGCTGGAAGCCTACCTAAGCTATCACAAGGATGACATAATTTAAAAAGTCAAGCTCACACCAGGGGAGCTCCATTCCTGCTTTCTTACTGAAGTATTTCCACCTGCATCTTTCCTTGTAGATTCAATTGCCCTACACATTTAACCCTCCTCTTTCCCACCGTTCATCCCCAAAATCTTCATGGAGAGACCTTGCAGATTTGTTAAGTAGCACTTAATCCTATCAATATCAGACAGGAACAAATTCCCTCTCATAATGCTAGGGGGCACTGAACTACCAAGGAAAAAATTGTACATAAATCCTTAGAATGAGACCCTGAACTCCTAGAGACACTGAAGACCCTACTGTACTGTCCATTCGAAAAAGGGATTTTAGCCCTGTGTTATGTGACAATCTTCAAGATGAAGACGTTCTTGGGCTAAACTTTATTAAAGATTCACAACATTTAGCATCCTAATGTATTGCAAAGGGTGGTGGTTTTCAGTTTTATTGACACTACATGTATCACTTTTAAATTAGCTGAAGTGATTACTAGGCACTGAATTAAATTCTGCAAAGTACAGTATGTCCTTTGGGACAAAAGAAACCATAAAAAAAAAAAAGCTATATTTAGTAACAGTATATTAAGTCATGTCTCTGTATTCCATTTTCAATTTGATTAAAACCATGATGAAAATTAAGATTCTATAATCTTTTAAAAGCCAATTTCATGCAAAGATGTAAAAGATCTTGTAAGTTCCCTGACAAATGGTGACACTATCCAAATGATGTTTAGTTGAAGAGATTAATAAATCATGTGGAATTTCACATGATCTTTAGGCTGATTTTTAATGGCTGTGGAAAGGATAGAGAGGGATCAAGTTTGCTTCCAAATCTGATAACAGTCTACAAAACAACCAGGGAAGCCCGCTTTCAGAGAGGGCTGAGTATAGTGAGGATACCCCATGTTTGGGACACCCGCTATTGACAGTTCAAAGAGTTTTATGGAAGCAAGCATTTTCTGGAGAAAACAAAGGGGTAGGATGTAGTACAGGAAATAGGTATCTACAACAAAGGCACCTAAAACCATCATCACTGTCCATCCATGAAAAGCTCTATAGAGCCCTTAAAACTCAGCAATAAACCTCCTTATTCAACATGGCTACGGTGCGGCTCCTACAACTAGAGCTCTCCCTTCATTGGAGCATGCGGGTCTCATATACCTTAGAGCAGACTGAAAGAACAATATGTCTAAATCTAAAAATGCCCCATAGTAAGAGAGATTTTTCTTGGCATGCTTACACCTGAACAGGCTTGTGGGTCAGACCCTTTCAGATCAGTGAAGCTGTACTGATTTACACCAGCTGAGAATCTGACCCTACAAATTAGATTTGCCACTCCACACAGAGAATAACAAGGGGGAAAGCCTATTTGCCAGATAACCAAATGCAACTTCCATCTCCAAATACCTCCTTATTCTTCTCCAGTTAGATAAGCAGTCATTTTTCCAAGGCCTGTTATTAATAAACACAAGAATTCCAGCTATATCCACACCATGTCAAAATATGTGGGGATTTGCAAAGTCAATCTCAGCATCAAGCAGCTATCACAGTGTGTTCTAGACATAAGAAATTTCTAAAGTAAGAATAAAATCACCTGCATGTCATGCAACAACAAATCAAGAGGAAAACACTGCCACATTTGGCATTTTGTCTGCCTATGAGAACTACAGAGAACTATTAGGATGAGTGTTTTTCTTCCAGTCTGGCAAAGATCACTCAGTCTTTGATTAAAATACTATTTGTACTATGATGAAACTGATGGGCAAATATTTTTCTTCATCCTAAAAATACAAGCAAGCAAAATCTGGTTGGATTTTCAAATAAATTCACTTAGACTAAGCCTCTAGTCTATTAATGTTACACATTATCAGAAGCCTGAATTTTGATGACGCATACATTAATGAAACATGAAGTTGGATGTTACATGAAGGGTGGGAAGTGCGCCTTGGTGGCACAAAGAGCTGCTCTTACAGAAGAGGACTAAGACGGGGGCTTGTTTAGCTTAACGGAACAAAGGTGACATTCGACCACTATCTCACTGCAGGATAAATGTCAAAGCAGGAAGGAGCTTCAGAGAAATGCTAGAAGAGGAATAAGTAGCTGTGAATTAGACATAAAAAAGTAGTCTTGAAATTAGAAGAATTTAAATATAAGAGATTCTGAAGCAGTTTCTCCATAGAAGGGCTAGGACTCTTAAAATTGCTTAGATGAAGCCTGACAGCTTTATAAAAGGACAGTTGCCACATGCATTGGGAGAATTTTGCATATTCATTATTGAGTCATAAACTGAATAACCTGAGAAAGGCACTCAAGGAACAACTTCAAAGAGGCTGTACATCATGCTTTTGTGGAAAAGGCAATACAAAGCTACTGTCCTGTACTTTTCGTTAAAGCACCATATAAAATATTATTCTGATTTTTAAGTAGGGTTTACTTTACCTGTAACTGGCACATTGCACTCTGAATATTAGATGTTGTGCATTTGACATTCAGGTGTTCTTTCTTTTCATAACTTCCACTGATAGAACCTTAACCTGCATGTGCCCAGCACTTCTGAAAATCTAGGTCCAGAGTTCACTGGTGTCTTAAAAAAAAGTAGTGATCAATTGCACTTGTACTTTTGAGCCTGACAGGTTGTTTTAAAAAACCTACTCTAAATTTGCTGAGTTTCTGATTCAGTTTAGCTCAGCTCAGCGCAACCATCAGATGCAAAATCTTCCTCTTAGATCTGCCAGCTGAATCTAACATTTGATTCTTGTGGTTATACTCTAGCCACTGATAGGGTGTCTTTTTTGTTTGTTTGTTTTTATTAACTGGCACTCATACAGCAAAAAATGATCCTGCTGCCATTTAATCAAGATTCACACCTACCAGTGTCAAGAAAACGTAGTCAAAAGAATCCATTATTCATGAATCCTGCTCCTATTGATCAGCTGTAAATATCTTTATTGTGAGATTCTCCTGAGAGATCAAGAATACCAGCCTCTTTGTTAATTGGTGTTTGATGAAGAACCAGCACCTCTTCGAAAGTAACAGCATCCATTTCTCTTTTCTAACAACATCATCAGGACTTCCAATTTAAGGATCTCCAGAGACTCAAACTCTAAGATTTGTGGTCTCTCTATTTACTGAGGGGAAGGAAGGCATAAGGCAAGGAAGTGATGAGCTAAACTCTGCAAGTTTCATTCTTAGTTCTTCCCTTTCCTAGTTGAGATATTGCTTGCCTCCCACTTGTCCTCTTCTGCTGATGATATCCACACCCATAATCTTTGGCTGGCACTATTCTCTGAACAGCAACTGTAAAAGCAAGATGGTTGTTTTGTGTATTATTCTTCCTAATAGGTCCCAGGTCAGGTCAGCTCAACTGGGAAGAAAACATTGTGATTTCTGGCCAGCCATTGCTGTAGATGTCCCATGAGCTGTAAAAGTTTAACCAAGTTCTTTATCATTCAGACAATCTAGAACAGGAGCCAACAGGTTGGTGTTCCTGATCCACATATAAACTTTTAAAAGTGGCTTCATTTCTGGATGCATAAAGCAACCATTAAGGTCAAATATCCTTCTTCTTCTCCAGGCAGTTCAGCACAAACTTCATGTACTATGCAACTTCACGGGCTCTGGTTTTCGGTTCTTTGTACTAGGATGTCATGAAGCAGCAAGGCTGAGCTGCTCCCTTAGGGATATGAAGCCAAAGTAACACAGCCAGCAGGTCACCTCACCAACCAGGGTCCCACCTCAGGTACCTGAGGTAGGCGAGCAGGGCAGCCAACAAGTGGCAGCCAGGTTCCACCAGTAGTCCAGGTCATCAGGCAAGTTCATGGTGATGTCCAGGTCCAAACCAGGAGTGCAAGTCAGGATCGGGCCTGGTGACAAAGCCTGTATTTCACAGAGAAATAAGGCTCAGAAATCACCAGGAAGGTTCATAGTGGCCAGTCAGCCCACAGGCTGGAGACCAGACCAATACAGTCCATGGCTGGGCAAAGAGACAACCTGTGACAGAACTAGAAATGGACATATCCCCCACAAAAATAAGAACGGAGTTCCAGGCCTGAGCTTAAATGAAGCTCTCAAGCCTGTGGGCAGAGGGCGTGGGTGGAGACCTCAGTTGAGGCTCATCAAGGTCATTAGTGTCCTCTGGGCCCCGTGACAGAAACAGAAATGACACTGCAATGAGGAGCAGACGATCATGCCGGGTAGCAGGAAGACTTTAATATGACTTAGCTCTAAGATAAATAAGGGAACTGCTGCACAGATGAAGACACACCATTTTTTTCTGATTATGAGCAACACTGAGAAGCGCACATTCTTCCCAAGCTGCACTGGCATTACTGGAATGTCAATGAGTATTAAGCATGCAACATCTTTGTTCTGCAAAGGACACACCACAAGATTTTAGGAGTAGTTTCTTTGTAGCATATTTATATTAAGATACAGATGCTGAGAAATAGCAATCTAGAGTTTCCTGAGCTGTGGAGGGAAAGAGAGAGGATGTAGCTGTTTCAGGCCTCAGGCAAGAATGCCAAAGAAAGAGAACTCAGGAAACATATAAACAGAATCAGTTCTGAGAAATGACGTGATTTATCCAAGAAGATTAAAGTTGATATGATGGGAAGAATTATATACCTCTTCAGCAAGCCCCCAAACACACAGAACTTTATAAATCTCACTTACAGGATTTCTGTTATAATCACAAAATCAGGCCCAAGAAAATAAAACATTGGCAGTGCTAAGATTAGTTTTAGCTCTGTAGAAAGGGCTAAAACTGGAATGAAGGCATATGAAGAGAGGGGCAAATCCTGAGGAAATTAGCAGAGCATTATTACCTTCACTTCTATCAAAGCTTCCCCTGAATACTTCAATTAGAAAATTAACACAGTGTCATACATAAAGACAAGCCTTACAATATGCTCAGCATTACACGCTGCCAACAAAATCTGGAAGCTTGTCTCTAGACTTTAAAATCACCTTGTAGACAGAGACAGACAAACTTTTCTATAGTTGTCTGTCTACAAGCTTTTCTAAGCATTGAACACCTCTTTAAAAAAAAAAGACATTTGACCTTTCAGATATAAAATAAATACCAGCTGAGCCTCTAACTCCTTTAAGAGTTTAAGGTGGAAGATTAAGAGTAAAATAAATCAGAAAGGAAGCTTTTAAATCTTTAACAGTCTAATAAAAACCCCAGCTACCATGACCTCTTATCACATGTGGTAGATAAAAAGGAGAGATGAGGGTAGGATGTTAGACCATAGACTGGGACCAGAAAATTAGTCTACTGTTGTGTCCCTGCAACAATTAAAGTAGGCAGGAAACTATCTCAGTTTCTATGTAGGGACTGAAAATTTTGTCATTACTTTTCTCTTCCTAGGTAGGGAATAAGGCTTGGCACCCTTTTAAGAGATACCATCTTCTCTCCTACAACATGGACTCCTTCATGCTGCAGCAGTCCTCTCATGCAGAATAGAAATTTAGCAAAGACAAAGGGTAAAATGGAGATGATTAGCAATGTTCTGACATGCAATGAAACTCACTCCCTGATCTGTAAAGATCCCTGATCTTTACAGCCCGCTTCAGAGCAAACAGCCCACTTCTGCACACTTAGTAGCCACACTTCCAAGTGTCTGAGCTGAGCCAGGCACACACAGGATGCCTCAGCCATGAATGCTCCTGACATTGAAGTATATCCTCTTTGGATATCTCACAGCTGTTCCCCTTTCTACCCTTTGGCTGGGCTCTCCTCTGCTTGTGGAAGTGGATTTTGACAGAATTTGGCTGTTGATGCCAGTGGGGAACTCCCACGAAGGCATGGAAGTTGAGTGCAGCTTGTTAGTGGGGAAGGAACTTCTGTGTTCTGACCAGATGCTACATTATAAGCGATGTTACATGTGATGAAGCACAGACTTTCAGACTAAAGAACCCACCTTATCCTCTCCCACACAAATTCCTAAAGATGTCCACACATTGACAATTATTTTCTGCTGATGACTTTTTAAAAAAATCTCTAACATGAAATAATGCAATGATTACTTTAGTGTGCATGCAGACTATTCAAACAAAAAGAGACAGGAAAAGAATTACACAACTAAAGACAAATAATTAACTCAACTCCCTACAAACTTGCCTAAATTCCAGGACGCTTTGGACTGCTGGTTAAAATAAATTATCTTTGGATCTTTTATGCAAATATATAAATGTGTGGCTTGTACTGGGATGTTGATTCACCACATTTGATGTTGATGGTATTTGAGAGGTTAGCTTTCACTCCCATACATATGCAGTGTTTCTGCAACAGCATTCATAATTCCATCTCCAAGGAACAATGCTGGATTGACAGCCTTGAAGTCTTATGCCTCTTATTTAGCCATTCAAAGTCACAGAAGCTGTTGTGCAGCTAATGTCTCTCCTATCAACCTGCTTATCTCTGGGGGAGGAAGAACGAAGGGTTTCCAGTACTTTGTTCCATTACCTGATGAAATTATAACACCAAGGAAATACATCTGCCACAAAGTAAGGTGCACACTCAGAGAAGCATTTGAGGCAACCAGGTCTGCTGCATTTATCTGAAAGGAAGAGAAGTGAGGCTCTGTGAACCCCATGTTACCTTTTTCTCCTGAGCAGTGAGATTAGGGGTTCTCACGGGTGCATGGGGTATTCCTTTCCTTCGACCTCTGTTTTCAGGCAAAGGGTATAGAGGAAGGCCACGACAGATTTCCTTCAGGATGGTCATAGCTGCTGAGGAAACGTGAGAAGGAAAGACAAAGCAAACTGGCGAGGTACAAGAAACGAGGAACGAAGGGTGCAGGCAAGCAAGATGCTAAGGAGATTGAGGTGTACCACCACTCCAGGGTGATCTCAAAGAGGACAGCCTGTCCTCTTGATTTTGCAAAAAGGCCTGTCAAGCAGAGAGGGCAGGTGACACAGGTGACACACCTCTCCCCTCTGTGCCGTGCCATTGGCTCTTCCTTCCTCCCCCAAAATGAATGATTCACAGTTTTGGTGTTTATTCTCTGGGTGCTCTGTCAGTTGGCGCTGTTCTAAGCCACCAGAGCAAACTCAGTCACTTTCCAAATCATCTGATTCCCCCAATGTCCCAGTGAGAGTCATGGCCTGGAGCATGAACCTTGCCTGAGACCTCAAGGACTGTGCATTTACACTTCTGTAGTTCAGGAGCTAACTGAAGTTAATCATTATTATTCACGACACTGTTCATAGACACTGTTCAGCCAAGATGGGCGTTCTCTGTTTGACACCTCTAGGTATGGGCTGTTCCTCAGATCTCATCAGTTCACAGTGGTTGTCAAGTGACAACAGAAAAATTTCCCCCTTAGGTGTCAGCTTCTCTTAGCTCACAGGCATGAATGGATTTTAGTAGTATTTAACTGCAAATGTGCTCATTAGCACTGGTAATGGCTTTCTCAATATGGGCAATTACTGGGAGGAAGAATTAAGGCTTTAAGTTCTAAGTCACTTTCATTCCCTACAGTCAACAACTAGAAAGTCTAGTTACTGCCATTCAGACATCACTTTCATTTTGATTTTCCACTTACAGTGCAACATGAACTCTGTTCTTCATTTTGAGTTGTTGTTTAAATTACACAGGAGCTTCTTGGCCTTTATTGCAACCATGGAACTACAACTCCCAGCCAGGAAATTTTCTCTAGTTCCACAGTTTAAACCTGGTGAAATTAACTGGGAGAAACATTTCAGTTAGGAATGAGCCTAAAACCTAGGAAATAAATAAATAAATAAATAAAGCTGCCTTTTCCCACAAAGGCAGCACTCAACAAGCGATGACAACAAAGCACAATTATTAAATGACAACATCTCATTAATGTCACATTGGCTTTCTCTCTAGGACACACCGCACATCCCCAGCTCCCACTGAAGATGCTTGAGTTGAAAGAACTCAGAACATCCCAGGGGAGCTGAGCACACAGCACACTCAAACACTTTGAAGGACACTAACTGTCATTCACGGCAGGAGATTTTTTGTTTTGTAATTAAACAGTATTTTAGCTGTTTTCAAACAAAAGGCAAAGACAAAAAGGATAGGAAAAAGCCTCCTTATATTTTAAAATTTTCTATTGAGTTTTTGTCTTTAAAACATACAAAACAGGAAGATAAGGGTAAAGTCAGAAAATTCTGACCCAAAGCCTAATTAACCCTGCCTTACATAAACACCCCAAAGGGAAATAAATCTTTCCGTGTTCTTCTTTGTATGACCCACATTCTTCAGATCGCTCTAAGGTCTGATCCTGCACACACATGAACAACCTCGTCTGCATTTGGACTGCCATCAGACCTGCTTCCCTCCATGACATCAAGCAGAAGCTAATGGTGTTACACTGCTGTGAAAGCTGGAGAGAGAAGGAATGAAGCTGGGGGGGGGGAACCCATACCCTGAATTAAAATTATTTCTAGGGCTGCACACTTTCGCCCCCTGATTGCTACGTGCTGGAGCCTCTCTGTGTGTCCCTGGGACCTTTGTGTTGGGAGTTTCCGGAGCAAATCCGACTTCAGGGTCGTGCCCAGCGTTGGCTGGGGCAGGCAGGTGTGTCACTGGTGACAGAGCAGCCACCCCAGCTTCTCCAAGGAGCCCCAAGTGCCCTCGCTGCCCGGCTTGTCCAATCTCACGGCTGCGATTACGGAAAGCCGGCTCCTGTGCCCCGTTTGTCTGAGCCATACCTAGACCGAACCCCAAAGCCACCCCGCTTTCCCCACGGCCGACGGGTGCTGCCGTGTCCCCAGTGTCATGTGCCGGGCGGCCTGGCAGAGGGTGCTACAGGGACAGCAGGCACCGGCCGGGGGGGCTGCCCCGCAAACACACACGCACCAAACACCGGCTCCTGGTGGAGAAGATGCGGCTGGAAAACAACGCCCGCATCTGAGCGCAACAAGGACCAGCCCAGCCGACGAGGGGGTGCGGAACCGACCCACCCTCCTTTTCCTCTACCCTACAAAAANCAGGACCAGAGAGGAGAACTACTGCCCGCTCAGGACTGCGCGATGTGCCTAGAGGTTGAAAGGGAGGCAGAGACAAAACTTGCAGATAACTACCCAGTCCTCGGGAGGGAAGGAAACCCCCAGCCCCAAGCCTTGCTGTAGCAGGAGGGAGGAAGGCACATCCTCCCGTCTCCTCCCGTCTCTCTTCCCCCNATCATCTCTGAGGGAGAAAAGCCAACTCCGTTCTTCTTATGACCCTCTGCTGCCGGGAGCAAAGGGAAAGAAGGTACTGGGGTAGACCTGCTAACAAAGCAGGGTTCAGGCTGCCCGGACCCCATCTCCACCCCGGTTAGCAGCAGGCTGCGGGGGGTAGGAAAGGCTGCCAGGGGGAACCCAGGCAAAGCCACATCGAAGCTCCAGCAAAAGCAAGGAGCAGAAATGAAAGTTTTGAAATAGCATCCAAAGAAGAGCAAAGGACCGGACCGAAGAGAGCTCTCCGTGTCGCATCACCCACCCCTCAATGGTGCATTGGAGGGGCTGCAGCAGGGATGTGAACGTCCCTGGCCGGCTGCATGGAGAGGGGTGAAGACGCAGAAAATCCTTGTTATTTATTTATTTATTGGAAGCAATGTACGGGTGACACCCAGAAGGCATCTGAGCCCTGAAAAAAAAAAAAAAAAAAGAGCAACCCTCCTCTGGACCCAAACGAGAACAAGAAGAATGAGACAGCAGCCTTGACCCCTACACGGAGAGGAAGGTGAGCAGAAAGAAAGAAAGAAAATAGAGAAAAGCCATGCAAGCACCAAAACTGTAGATTACTGCAGCTCTTTTTTGCTTCACTGAGGACAGATATTTTATTGACAGCCATGCAGCATAAAGGCATCGTGCTGATTGTGTTCTTGGAGTATTTTATTTCTGGCCATGGGGAAGCAGGTAAGCAAAATAAATCAATATTGCCATTCTGAAATGATTTGTCCTAAGTTTATCAAGGGGAAAGGGAATATAAATCAAATATGTTTGTTAAAATTATTTATGTCAACATTTTTATTTTAGATTGGATTTTTACAGGGAATCTGTGTTAGTCAATATATACAAATGCTTCTTATTGCTTGCAGTGTACAGCTTTATAGCTCAGACTCCCCTCAAAGACTGATAATAGGATGTACAGATTCATGCACCCCTAAAAGAGAAAAGTGTATGATTTTTGAGAATGAGCAAAAAGAGAGAAAGAAAGTAGATGGATTGAGATATGCTGGATATATATATATATTTTTTAAGGATGAAACACCACCTTCCTACACAGGACAAGAGTGAAATGACAACATCCTTGGACAGCATCACTGTAGAAATCTGAATTATTCTCTGTTAACTTAATTTTGCATCACTAAATGTCAGAGACACTGTCTATTCATTCAATGTATTCCTTGAATTAATAGTTAACATGCAGCAGAGAATATTAAATTAGCACTAGAGAAAAAATGGATTAGGACAGAAAGAAAAGTTGGTTAGTTGTGGGTGTACAAATAAGTATACATAAAGAGGATAAGCTGTAATGGTATTTACATAGAGTCCTAAAAATACCAGGATTATGATTGAGACAAATTGCTTAAGGGAAAGGAAGCAAAGTATTAGATTTTTTTTTCTTCCTGCTGTGAGTTAATACATCTTTAAATTTAAAAGGGATGAATTACAAAGAAAAAAATAATTATTGATAAAACAACAATACATTCTTGGTGACTATTCTTTCAAAATACTGGCTTGGGATCTCTCTGTATAGGAAAGCATATTGGTGATTTACATTTTACCTGTGTGCTCACAGTATTAAGATAGGAACAACACTCCTCATGCAGGGATTTGAAACTGATTGAAGTGTTCAGCCACCCTGCAAGCTCCAGTAAAGCCAGAGGCAGATCAGGTGGCTTCACCTCAGATTATTCCCCAGCTAGAACCTTTTTGGTAACATAGACATCAGATTTCCGTTACTGCAAGAGATGTTTTCTCAAAAAATTAAAACAGCTCATAAATTTACAATTCTGTCATATTACCCAGTGACTCATTTGGCTGTCTGTCACAACATGGCAGGGAATGAGTGCAGGGAGGACGCACACCTTAGTCCTCTTAGTGTCTTACCTTGGGCATATCACTAGTTTCCCAGGCTAGACTCTCCCTACAGGATACATATGTTGACACACGGTGCCGAAAGGTTTCAGAGATGTCTTGTAAAGTTGGTGATCCTGTTGTAGAAAATAACCTGTTATAAACTAGCCTAAATTTGCTCTGCATCCAATTCACAGAGCAAAAATGAATCTTCAAAGAAATGCAGCCCACAGCTGACTGCTTGGAATGTGAATTCGAGGGCACTCCTGTTTGGAGTTAAACACAGAGTAATGGTGTAGGACATAGTAAATAACAGCGTAATAATTCAATATTGAAGGTGATGACACTAAGGAGTCAATGTCACTTTAAATAAATGTATGCTGCTTGGTCAAAAGGTTGCACCAACCCGCAAACCATCAGCCTGTCAAAGCACAAGGGTTATGTCTTTTTTTTTTTTTTCTTTTAGAAGCAGTATAAAAACCTTGAATTAACCTTGAATCTTTAGAGGTTCTGTTACAGACAAAGTCAGTCCTGCTTAGTTCAGATAGTGCTTAGCCCATCTGTGTAAAAAGACTTAGAAGTCTTATCCCTATCCTGAGCAAGCAGAGAGGTGTAGAGGAAAGTATATTTTCTGACATACTTTATTAGTCTATACAGTAAGCTCCCTTTTCAGCCCTGTAATTGATCCCTCCTAGTCAGAAGTGAAACAAATTGATGGGACAATTGTCTGGGGCGCACAATGTTTGTGGGGAGTACAATATTTGCCTTCTTCCACCTCTGTGCAGAGACAACAGTAAGGCTTGTCCACACTGAATACTTAGATCTTTAAATATAATTCCAAGTGAAAAAAAAAACCCCAAACCTTAGTGGTTAGGCCAGAGGAGTCACCTAGGTTTTTATACTGTGAGATGTGATACTTGAGTGACCCTTCCCTTATGCAGGTGGAGGGCATCATTCCCCTCAAATAAACTCTGCAATTATCTGAAAACTCTTGCATATTGGGACAGTTACCGGGACTGACAACCCAGCTTGGGCTTTTGCTTCAGCCCCTGACCCCTCCAGGGGAGCAGTGCCCAGGGGAGCAGTGGCTGGGCCAGCGCTCCTCCTGATGGCAGCCCTCCAAAAGGGGGCATGGTGTGGTCATTTCTAGCACCGAGCTTAAAATCAGTTACAGGACCTGACTATCAGCAAGGTTTGGTTTCCTCAGGTCTGGGATTATTCAGTTCATCTGCAAATGGAACTGTAGGTGTTGGAGCCCACCGTTGCTCCAGAAGGGGTGTGTGCAGGCAGACAGCAACTGGCCACGATGGAAGAGAGCCCAGTCCTAGGATCTTATTCTTGTGTTCGTACCTTGGGTCATGGTGTTAGTTTTGTAGCATAACCAAGCTTAGTTTTGTAGCATATTCAGAACTTCACCTCCGGGGTATTTATGAAGGGTGGCTCATCAGCTCCAGTTATCAGGGCTATTGAGTGAGGAAATACATCAGGTTTATATATAGACGAAGACTTTTGAAATTTATTGCATGTTGGCCCCAGACAAACCAAAGGGTTGTATAGCACTTCTGCTGTAGCCAGCATTAAGGGGTAAAGTTCTAGGTATGATTAATAAAACCTTGAGCAAACCATGTCCCTAGGGTGGTTGACTTTAAAAGAACATTTACAAGAACACTTACAAGTTTTCAGTTATTAAGAATAAAGTTAAACAGATATAGAACAAGTGAAATCCAGGTGTGACATACATGCTGAAACTGCTCCATCAAAAACATAGAACATGCCCAAAAGTTTTAGTGCTTACGTGTTGCTCAGAGCTGTGAAATTCATCCTCCTGTCTCACTGTAGAAGATTTGAACACACAAAATTATAAATTTGCATGTAGAAAAGAAATAAAAATTCCAATTCAGATTACTCAGAAAATATTAGGCATCTTTCCAGTCACACTGGCAGGCTTTGCCTGAGTTGCCATATGAGCTTTCTTTGGTCAGATACCCAATGGAGGGTGAAAAAAAACCCTTTTAAGAAATTGAACCTGTTTTAATTAAAGTCAACAATATTCTGTTGCATTACAAGGCTCTGAAGCCAGAGATCTCAGTTTGAAATGTTGTCTCAGAAATATCAATAATATCACCTCCCTTGAACTGTATGATTCCCCAGTCGTCACATAACTGCATTGTTAGAACACGCGCTGGGGATGTGCCATTGACCTGCCACCGTGGCACAGCTCTGAGGGACCAGAAAACAAATAAATAAATGAATCATACCATTTATGGAGCCAAGCCATCCTCCATGGAGTAAAAGCTAATCGACTTCATAATAACATGCAGTGCTCATGCACAAACTGTTTAGTACTTGATGAATTATTCAATGAGTCCTCCTGGCAGCTGGGCTAAGTTGTTTGTTCACGTGGCTGCTGCTTCTCCTCTGCAGCCACCCCCCTCACTGTCCAGATTCAACATTTCATGTTGCTTCCCCAGAATCAGTAAGTGATGGGCAGGCTGCACTATCCTCGTGGCCAAGCAATGTTCTGCCAATTGATTTCTTTAAATGCAAAGCTTTTAATGGACCGCAGATTTTGTTTTTCCAATTTCTCTCCTTCTCTCAAACCCTTCTGCTAATTTGCACTTTGTTCTTCTCCCATTTTCCTAATGACGCAGCAGTTCAGACAGGAACTGTTTATTGATGGTGCTGCAGTAGCAGGCAGAGTGGATAAACCTTCTTGTGACTATTGTTGAGGAGAACAACCATGTTTTTCTTCCTTTTCCCAGTTAATACAAAAACAGTTAAAAAACTCAGTGCAAGACTAATAGCCCATTTGCAGCAAATATAAAAAGCAGCCATTCCTTTTTAAAAAATGTTTTACTTTCTCATATTCTTGTCTTCAAAGCTTCCCCTGTGCAATTCCTTAAATTTAGAACTCCAACATCCCATTTCCTCCATGAACACTTCAGTGGTGCTATCCGTCAATAGAGATGGGCTTCCTTTTAATTACATGATCTATTTATCCATAATCCAATAGCATTTGGAACATTGGCCCATTCTTAATCAAAACTAAGTAACCTGTCTCCTAGTCAGAGCTAATGCTTGCTCAAAGCTCAGTTGTAAGATCAGTCCCACCTACATTCTCTGGGGGCAAAGACGACAGCTTTCTGCAGCACTAAGAGAAATCAGTTAATATCCAAGTTACTTTAAACCCAAAAATTGTTGTGCTTTCCTTATTTCCAGTAATTTATACCAACAGTCTGGACATGAACATGAACCTAAATGCAACTTGCAAAGACATTCTTGAGGCTCACAGTTTCAGCACATTACATTTTTGCTGACCTGCAAGCATAGATTTATGTTTATATTCAAGAATTCTGCATGACTCAATGAAATTCAGCCTCCACAGCCGTCCAAAATCTGGAATTTCAGATGGTCTGCAAAAAAGAAAGCTCTAAACAAGTTTTGTGGAAACCTCAGTCCTTTTTTTCAGGAGAAAAAGACTCAGAAATTCACAGGAATCTCCCGGGTAAAATCTCCAAATCTCCTGGTGTTCCCCTGCAACCATGCAAGGCTCAGATGGAGTTCATAATCAGAAAGAAAATACATTGAAATGGTCATCAGGCAGTCAGAACGGTGTAAGGGCTTGGTGAAGGATCTCCAGTAGTGCTAAGAAACACCTGCTCAGTTGAAGTTGGGGAGCAAACAACAGAACTGACAGAGCCAAACGTCCCCATCTTCTCTCCCTTCCTCTCCAGCCAACTTCTGCAACTCCTTTTTCACAAAAAGTTCTGTCTGTGCTGGCACAGGCAGTATTAGTGGGACTGAAGAGGGCAGCTTTCATCCCTTTCATCTGAGGGCTATTAGGTGTGCATGAGTTCCATCCAACGACAATTTGAGTATTTTTATAAAGCTGAGTTAGAGAATCTTTTCTTTGTCCTAACTTGATTTTAAAATTAATTTTGCTTGATTTTAAAACTAATCCCAAGTAGGGATTTTAAAATTTGACCTAGAATGTTGAACTAATAGGTGACCTTTGAACTGCTCCTAGATTACCTGGGGTTTACGGTCACCCCCTGTTTCATTGGAAAGGTCATTTCCTGTAGGACTTACATCCAGTCATCTGACTTGTGACCTCTTGGATTAGATTTATGACCCTGCAAGGTCAGCCTTTAACTCCTTCTACACTGTTATATTGCAAAGAGGACATTGTATGTCATTAGACATAGCTGTTTTCTCCAGTATGGCAATAAGGTTCCAGAATGACCTTTAATTCCAGTGTCACAAGACACCACTGATTTCTAAAAAAAAAATTAAGACTTTGGAGTTATCCCCACCTTTTCTTAATTTAGAAATAAATAGATATATACATTAAAGATACCAAAAATGTGCCAGCATTTGCAAACTTAACAAACAGAATATAGTCACCTGCCTCCATGTCAAAGTCTTTAAACAAAAGATAGACTCACTTTTCAGCTCTGCTAAGCATTAACAACATCAGCTGATCTCAATAGGAGCAGTAGAAACTCAACACCCCTCAAAATTATGCCAGTAACATTTAACTATAGAGATACATGCTTTCTTCATGTGTTTGTATATGTAATTGACTTCTGTAATTTGTTGGGCAGGAATCATAATTTTTCTTAATGTGCCTACAGTTTATAGCACAGTTTGACTTTGATTTCTGATAACAATGAAAATAAACATATTGAATGGATTCAGCCCTCAGATGCAGAACTTTAGTAGAGTGAAAGTAAAAAACCACCAAGATTTCTGTGGTTAAACCAATGCAACTGCGTTTTCAACAGAAATCAAAGTTAAGCACCATAAGCATGAATTTTCTGAAGACCTCCATTTCTGAGTTAGGTACCAAAACCATGTAGTAAATTTATTGTGAAAATCCCTCCAAACTTAGTGTGGAAAGATGACGTAGCTCTCCTTAGAAGGAGTCCCTTTGGATGTCAGTCCCCAGATGAGGACACCAAACACTTGCACAGTCACCTGTGTTACAGCCTGAGAGCTATTGAAGAAATTCTACTTGTGTTTCTTTTGCCTGTCTTTCAGATCCCAAGAGGCTACAATCCTTCCGCTGTAATGGCCGTTCCTGCAACCCACCAGTGGGAAACCTTGCAACAGGGAGGACACCAGTCACTCTCACCACGTGTGGCCTGAACAGCACCGAACTGTACTGCTTCTACCCAGACCAGAATCTCCTCCATCAGGTCTCCCAAGGCTGTGGGCAGCCTCGCTGCACCAAGTGCAATGCCAACCAGCCTGATAACTCCCATCTCCCGGCAGACATGACAGACGATTTCTTTGCAAATCCCATCTCCTGGTGGCAGTCTGCCCAGGGGGTACACAGGGAAGAAATCAGACTGGACTTTGAAACAGAATTCTACCTGACCCATGTCATAGCTGTGTTCAAGTCACCTCGCCCAGCTGCGATGGTGTTGGAAAGATCCCAGGACTATGGGCAGACTTGGAGGCCCTACAAGTATTTCTCTATCAACTGTACAGCAACTTTTGGGCTCCAGGATGATCTCATCGAGGAGGGCTCCATGTGCACTTCCAGGTATTCAGATGCAGTGCCCTGTACCAGAGGAGAGGTAAGCAATAACTGAGGTTTGGACTAAGCTTAACATCAAACAGCTGAAGACTGGCTGAAAATCCAAGTGTGTGCTCAAAGAGGTACTGAGAAAGGTAGCCTGTCCCTAAAGGCTTTGTGTTAGGAAAATAAAGGGGAAAAAGAAGAGAAATTATATATCAATGAAAGTGAATGGAAATGCTTTAACAGATTTCTTTATGAGAATTGCACAGAATAGATTAACGTTGCCTAATTTTACATTGCAGGTATCAATAACTGAAGGAGAATTCCAACAAAATAGACCTAGGGAAAAACACATTTTATAGAGTCTGATTCATCAAAAATTTTTTCCTACTTTAGGGTGACATGAACTGCATGGTCTTTCTATTTCTTCTCCATATAAAAAATTCTAGATGGTTGGATGATTTTCAGATACACCCCACCCCTAAATTTAGTGTAACTTTTCTTGCTGGGGGAGGACACTCTGTATTGAGCCATAGGCTTCAGAAATGAAATTGTTCACAAGAGGAAGTGGGAGTAAGCAGCCAGGTTTCACTATTCAACAGTGACAGAAAGGCATACCTATAGTTACAACAGAGGCTGGAGTCCTTTCACTTCCCTCTCTCTTCCTTAGAGAAATCACAGTCCTCTTGGTTTCCCTGTCTGGAAGTGATCATGCAGGTTTGGCAGTAAAACTTCACTGCAAATTAAGCTCAGGTGTGAGGTGAATGGTCCGGATAGGTTTCAAAACCACTGTGATTTCAGCAGTGCACTTCAAAATGCACTTGAGAAGAAAGAAACCAGCGTACAATACCTGAGACAGGGAAACGGCAGTAAGGAGAGACTGAGGTCATCTTTGTGCAACAGGCTGGGAAACTTGTCTGCATATAAGAAATCTGGTCATCTGACTACTACTGGAGTAGGAATTCTGCTGGTCAGTTATCATGATACATTCAAGTCAAATACATCCAAATGTCTTCTATAGGGAGATTACAATTTGCCACGTCAATAGAGAATCTAGGCAACTGATGTGATTTTCCACTCTTGTGTGCCTTCTAATCAAAAACCTGGAAGTACTTTGCAAAGCCCCTTTAATGATCTTCAGGATACATATCAGGGTCCTGATGCCATTTCACAGATGGGGAAAGAGCAGCACAGAAAGGTGAAACATTTTGTGGTAAAACAGGACAATTCTGGTTGAGTGAGGAAGAGAATACAGAGTCTAAGGCAAATGCCTTGCACTTAAATGCAAAGCAACTCTTCTCTAGTACAGTATCCCCTCTTGCCCTACACTATGTTGGCTTTTGCTCTTACTTAACCATGTGTTGCTGCTACGACAAATCTGAGAAGTGGATGGCAGAAAATCAAAAAATAAAATATTCATCCAACACAAGTCTTTGTGATTACAAGTGTCAAAATGATTCTGTCAACTTGGGCAGCAAGTACACTGAAATGAAAATGTGTGTGCCTAATCAATCTATGCTGTAGTAGTAGATGATAGAAAACGATAGTAAGAGTAAGAGCAGTCATACATTTACAGGTCATACCCTTGGAGATCCCAAATACTTTCATGAACTGAATATATACAGAGGTCACTTCTTCCATGGGACAGAGAGCTGAAGCTTTAAATGAGGCAAATGAGAATGAGACAAATACTGTTTCACAGCACATTAACCCAAAAGGATTCTGAAGTTCTGGACACACTTTACAGAAATCTCTTAATCAATCCATGAAATGCCACTATGACAAGGGTGCAAAAGCATCAGGCTGTTCAGGTCAGCAATATGACACAGAAGATTCTTTTGTGAATGACAATAAACAAAAGCAGTAGTAGAGTGTAGTTATTTAAAGTGGTATCTGATCAGGTCTCCCTGAGTGATACTGCTACACTTACAAGTCTTGCAGGAGCTTTCCCCACGCATCTCAAAACTGCAATTTAAAATCTAATTTTCAAGATGTCACAAATGTCACCAGTGCAACCGCTCAAGCAGTTTCCCACAACTGACTTGGAAGAAAGCTGACTGAATCCCCACTGCTACTTTCTCTGCTTCTCTTCTGCCTCCACTCTGACCTATCCAGTTTCTGATTCTGGCTAAGCCTTGGATTGCTGAGGAGCTCACATCACAAGCTGATGACATTTCTAAAATTATCAAAACTGTTCCAACTTAAATATTAATTAATGCTCTGACATAAATACCAGTTTTCTCTACTGAGGGCCTTGAAGTCATTTCCACTGCATGACACTAAGGTTTTTATTGGGCGTTGTCCTATTCACTTGGAGAAGGGACACAAATTCCATTTTAACAGGGAACAAAAGGAATCAAAAAGACAGATGGTTTACTAAGAACACTGAGATTTAAAACCCATGTTGAACACATCATGAAACAAGATCTGGAGTCAACTGACTTCCAGAACTGAGAGTGTAGATAAGAAAGGAGAAGGTAGTAGAGCTGCAATAACTTACATGCATCTATAAACTGAGGTGCACCTCCCTGAGCCAGCACACTCTGGTGGTCCTCCAAGACCACTAAAAGAAGTTTTTCCTGGGACCATGGCAGGAAATTTGGCAGAAGATAAACTTCTAGGAAAACAGAATGGAAGAAAAAGACATTTGGGTGAGTGATGTGACAATGTCACAGCAGAACATAATGTATCACTAAGTTATTGTCTCTTGTACATTATCCCTTATCTTTCATCTCTGGCAGGGTCATGTCTTCATTCCATCTCAGATAAGACACATTTGAGGCAGAAGGTATCATGCATCAGGGAACAAACCTGTAGAAATGTAAGGAGATGACTTCCTAATGTCTCTTTTGCAGCTTTCTTTTACTCCAGCAATTACTAAATCCCTTACTCCTATTCAGATCCAGAGTACTTCTGCAGCTACAATCTATCTGTCTGAGATCCTATGTTCCTCCATCTCAATGCTTCTGGCAATAAACTTGCTCTATTGATGATTTCTGGTCTAGGAGACAGAGCAATTTATTCACTGCCAGTTGCCTATGCATCATTTGCTTCATATGAAGCACCACAAAACTAACACCTAATTTTCTATGCTTAATAAACACTTTCCAGTGAAAATCCTCCACTAACATGTCTTAAATCCTGAATGGCCTGTTAAGTACCCTATGTTTTGGCTGTTGACTTCTATCAGAACAGGAAATTTCATATTAGATGGTAAACAAGTACTTCTAATCTTTATTCTATTCTTAAGTGAAAACATTCTTAACTATTCTTAAGGCAGAATAGTTACTGCTATGCTCATCAGTTTCAGAACACCAACTTCCAACATAATATCATGACCTAAAACCAACATCACCTTTTTAAGGTCTGATGGTCTACTCTAAGTGCATCTACATCTGCTTGCATGAAGACTTATGCATCATCTGTGTCCAGTTGTGGGCTCTCCAGTTCAAGAAAGACAAGGAACTATTGGAGAGAGCGCAGGGGAAAGTTCTGAAGATGGTCCAGGGGAAGATCTCTTTTATGAGGGAAGGCTGAGAGACCTAGGTCTGTTTAGCTTGGAGAAGACTGAGAGGGGATCTTATCAATATTTATCAGCATTTAAAGGGCAGGTGTCAAGAAGATGGAGCCAGACCCTTTTCATCAGTGCCCAGCAATAGGACATGGGTCAACAGGCACAAACTGTAACACAGGAAGTTTGATGTCAACATGAAGAAAAACATCATTACTTTGAGAGTGACAGAGCACTGGAACAGGCTGTGCAGAGAGGTTGGAGTCTCCTTGTCTGGAGATATTCAAAACCCACCTGGATGTGGCCCTGTTCAACCTGCTTTGTAGTAGGTGAACCTGCTTTGGCAGGGGTCTAGATGATCTCCAAAGATCCCTTCCAACATTTGTCATTCTATGATTCTGTAACTGAGACCTTTTTAACCTACTTGTCCATCCATCCATTTTTCTAATTTAAAAACACTGTACTATATAGTCATGGAGCCTAAACTGGACCTTCAGGTCAACTAACGTAAATCAAAACTCTGGTGCAAATGAAAGGAGAAATTACCACAAGGTTGCATCAACATGTTAGTGTCACTTACAGCTCAAACATCACACGTGGGAAATAGGGACCAAAATGTTTTAACCTATATCCTGACAGAACGTGCATTCAAGGATCTTAGAGATTAAGAGCACATTTTTAATAAACTGGAATATCTGGAAATGAAAACAAATGTTCTCCTCCGTTGAATCTGATGTTTGCATGAAAGGAAGACATTAGCATGCAGAGCTGGGGAGAACACTGACCTGCTCACAACCACCAGACCCAAAAGGAAACCCTTCCCCTGTTGGGCATAGATAGTGGAAGGGAGTTTTGAATCAAAAGCTGGTTCATTTATGTGAGTGTCTGTGTGACAGATGACACCAATGAAGTGTGATATAATAAACCCATTACTGGAATTCACTGGGGGCTGGAAGAATTGTGTAAGCCTGAATTAAATAACTGGTTTCTATGGCAACATGTTAAGTGTGCCTTGTGCAGAAGACCTGTTCATTCTCCGTTTTGTATCCTCTGGTGACCTCTTTAGGGACAGAAGTCCCCAGCAGTGCTTTTTGTCAACGATGACTGGACTCCCTTTGTAGCTAAAAGATTTTTAATCATTGTTCTATACACACTCACAGAATGCCAGATCAAGACATGTTGTGATGGGGTGCAGTTTTGTCTGCTTCAAAAGCCACCAGGTTGTTCAGACAGAAGCCACTGCCAACCCTGTAGAAGGCCTTTTTTCTCAAAACTGACAGTGAAGACCTTGGCTGCCTTTCTCCAGGCAGGGGCATGGGGCTCCCTGAGCAACAGTTACAGCAGAGGGGGACCACTTCCACACAGACATCAAACCAGGCCAGGGCTCTGTGTGGAATGTATGGGATCCTGTTCCAAGGACCTACGTTTTTTGCTGTCTTTCCTCTGGCTTTTCTTTTACTGTAATTATGCTAAACCTTTTGATAAACAAAGGAGGATCTCCTGCACACACACACATATCTCATTAAGTAGCAACATCAATAATTCAAGAGGTCACCACTGAAGCTTCAGTGGCTTCTTGAAGGTCTGATCTCGTATGGCAGTGGGGTCACTGAAAAGAAACGTGCTTAGCACATCACAAGGCTGAATTCCTAGTAGGTAAGATGCAAGGGCAGACTCATGCACTGCAATGAATTGCCCAACAGTCGTCAGGACTGGCTTCTCAAAGTTGTATGATGCTTGGGTTATTCCAACTTCCAGATGGATACGATTCCAGAAGGGATTAGTCACTAGTGGAGGTAAGTGCCCGAATGTTATGACTAGGGCTGTCTGTTCAGCATTTCGTTTAACTTGAACTGTAGAGGAGATAGAACACAGAGGCGAGTTGAAAGGAAGCAGTTAACACCAGCAGTGTAAACACGCAGATAGCACTGCCAGGCCCGGCTTCCCTGGAGGAAGAATTAAGAGGCTCAAGGATTTGTCTCTGAAGGGAATTTGAACTGACGAGACCAGTCCAGCATTCCCATCCCTGGCAAGTGAACTTCAGGAGGGCACCAAGTGTCCTACTCTGACCTTGTTTGTAATGAGCCATTTCAGAGACACTTGGAACCTTATAAACCATCCAGAAAGGCAAGGGTTTTTTTGAGCATTGCTTCTGCATTCCCTGAACATACAAGGCAGCAGATATCAAATGAATTTTTCTTCTCACCGTGTTTTATAAAACCTTAGTGGAGTTTCAGCCATGACCTTTTTTTCATCTCTCAACTGTGGAAACATTCTTGTCTAAAATGCTATGAATCTTAGAGAGTCGTTATTGTAATTTTCAAACTCCAGGCAAAAGAACACTTAACTGTTTGCTCTACAGTTGTCCATACAGCACTGTAATGGTAAGACTTAGCTAAATCTGTTCATGTGTAAGATTTCAGCAAAGACCTAGAGATATTAGTGGCTCCACTTACAAGAAATGGATGCTCTCCCATGAGAATACAGCTTGGTTGACATTGGTTGACACTGACAGTGGTGGTTTGTTATAACTTGCCCTGACAACTCAGCAGACAGAGTGAAATGAGCCTCCTCCTTCTCAATTCAGTTCCTGGTCAGGCTGTCTGCATCATGGAACTTCTTGGGCTGCCCTTTGCCATTTCAGAGCAAGCATCATCCCTCATAATGAAAAAGGACACTGGGCTTTGTGGGAACATGGAAATGTTCTCACATCCCCATGTAAGGTGGTGCTGTGTAGAATGGAAGGAATTTTGTCTATCCTTTTTAAACAGACTCCAAGCTGAATGTTTTGTACCCAATGGTTTAGATTTTGAACTCCAGCTACATTACTTGGCTTGATAGAAAATACTGCTTCTCCCTAAAAAACTTGCTTTTCTACACAGATGTAGAGATTTCCATCTGTGGATAACCTGAACCTGCAGAATACATTTTGTGTGAGGAAGAAGAAACATCTGCATGGCTCTTCAGATTTGTCTGCCTCTAACGTTAGTTCTACAGTCTTTCCCTACCATCATATTGGCAGCAATGCTAATTATTAATATTAATGCCACACTGTCCAGATTACTGAAATAACCTCAGAGCAAATGCAAATTGAAGGGGCATTGATTCTTTCTGGTTTGGAAAACATAAAATTATTTCAAGTTGTCACTGTCTTGGTATTATCTGAGTTTACCCAGATCAGAGAGATTTTAAGAATCAAATGCACAACAATTTCTTCAACAAACCATCATATTCTATACTGGCTTCTTAGTTTTATTCTACAGAAGGACAGAAAAGCATTGGATCTTGACTAAAAAACACTATTCCTTGAATCACCAGAATGGGCCTTCTAATATCTAAGAGAATAAATAGCTAAGCTTTCTTTGTGCTCCCAACAGTATTTCAAAACAACAAAAAGACTCCTTCTTAGTAAAGACTGCTGTACCCATAAGATGGAAGAATTAATTTTAGTCCAGAGGCTTCATCAAATACACCAGAGGATATTTGCCACTGTGTAGGAAAAATTCTGAGACAATTGTTTACTATTCCTTTAAGAACAAAATCAACTCACATGAAAACCTCTTAATGAAGAGGATTTAGGACTGATGAGAGTTTTTATTGCAGCTTCCTTCTGATGGGCCCAGTATAAGCACACAGACATTTCTGATCTCATTAACCTGATTGTGTGCAACATGATCAGTGTAGCTTAAGGATGATCTGTAATATCAAATTCTTGTTCTGCACAAGGATCTTCTTTTGTAGGAGGCCATGCACTGGCACTGCCCTCCATTTATGACTCATATTCCTTGACCTTGGGCTATGAGCTTGCAAGGGGGAACCTTTGTTGTGCCCACATCTTTTCTGACCAGTACTGTCTGGAAGATCAGGTTAAGAAAACAGAATTATCTGCATCAAGAATGAAAAAGCAAAACATATGGCAAGAAATCAAAAATCTGAGACACTGTCTCCGGAATGAAGATGGTCTCTTGACTGGTGATAAAACACCACCAAGCTGTGAAGCTGTGCCAAACTGTGTGCAGCAAAACCAATCCTCTAACAATGGCAACCTTTTTTAGCCTTTCACACTTCAGACTTCCTTGCTCTTAGAAAGGTCAGGAGAGGACAGGGTACTGGCCACCTTTTTGAGGAGCCACTGATAGACTTTTGAAAATAAGAATGACAAATACGTGCTTGATAGCAGATATGCAGATAAGCACAAATGTCCTATTCAGCATTCAGCTCCAGCTTCAGATCCTGATTATAAGGGAAACTCAGTATCTAGAATATATTTTCACAAAGGGTTGAGCCTGTAGAGGTGCTGAATACCCTTAGCTTCTACCCAATTAAATCAAAGTGGATAGATTTCTAGGATGTCCCTTAGCAGGTTTAATCATCATCAGATTTTCTTCTGCAGATGTTCATATACTACTTTTATGAAAGCTGGACAGGGAAGTTTAGAAAAATGACTGGGTGATTTCAGAGCAGTCTGTTACAGCAAAAAAAGAACGGAGCTTGACACCAGATAGAGATTTAATTAGATGAGAAATAGCTTTACAGTGAACATCCTGGGAAGCCTTTTTCAGAGCTTGCATCTTAATTATAAGAACAGGCTTCTTTTCCATTAAATTCTCTACATGTCATTTACATTAATATAATGGAAAACTGCAAATTTGCATTGTATCCTTGGGAAATGAAAAATTAATCATGTTTCTGCTTTTCTCCAAAAGACAGGAGTCAAAGGTCTATCTGTATAGAAGGAATAGAAGGAATCTGCTTCATAGACTTCAGAAACACAAACCTTATTAACCAAAAAAAAAGGAGCAAGTAACACAGTGAAAAGATGGAGTGTCTCTTCCCACAGCACATCAGTCTCTGAGTTCACTAATACTTTAGGTCATTTCTAATCTAATCTTTAAAACATTTATGCAGAAATGGGTCAGACAGGCAAATTCTTACCTACCATTATTAAAATTGCATGTATTGAACATCCATCTCTAGGGATTCTGAGGTAATTTTACAGATACAAATTTATTAATCTTCCTCCCATTCCATGAAGTACTGGAATACCTGTATTGTACTTTTAAAAAAAAAAGTAATCAGGGCATACAACAGACTTCTATTCCTACTGAATTCACTGGCAAATCAGAACAGCATAGGGCTTAAGTTACTTGCTGAAAATTATGAAAATTATACTGAACAATTGCACTGGGGCTTTGAACAAATGGTCTCATTCCCAACTCTGCATTTTGGTCACAGTGACATCTCTTCCTTTTTTACAGAAATAAAATTCTTCACTGTACCATATAAAATTATCAACCCATATATACAACCACCACCAATCTGTCTCCTAATTTAGGATTAATTTTTTATTAGGAAACCATAGAACCAAATACATTCATTTAAAATATAACCATGTATTTTGAGTACAGAAAAAAGTTTAGTGGTTTGGTTCAGGTTTGGGTTTTTTTAGGTTAATTATGCATGTATGGAAAAAAGTGCAAGGTGAGATACCAAATGTGTTTTAAAAATTAATCCCACTCTACAGTTATTTGAATCAATACACATAGCAGACTAATAGGTATAACTTATGGATTGTAACATATTGCTCTTGACAGTAGGGCAACGCATATGTTAAGGAAAATCTAACAACTGCCACTTGCACTTTAATGTGAGAAGAAACATTCAATCAAAAATGAGCTGAGAGATGACGGTTACATTGTACACTTCCTTGTGTTCAAGGATTTTAAGGACCGCTATTGCAAGGAGAATGTATCCTCCAGAAGGAAAGAGAAATTTACTTCCATTTTATGCATATAAAAAATAATGTTGCTTAACTGATTTAAATACAAAATAAATCTGTGCTACCTCTGTGCAAAATGCAGCTCACCTAAACCTGCTTATATTGGTACAACATATCTGCTTTGACGCTGCTGGTACAAATGTCTTTGTTTAAGTAAATCCTTAATATCTTTGATTTTTACAGTTAAGGAACGCTAATTCCTCAGTGGTTGTTGAATCCAAGAAGACCATAAAAATGCCACTCCCAAAAGACTTCACTAATGTTATGTCACCCAAATCAGATCTTTAACTTAACAAGTCTTGCCTTGGGAGAGATAAGGACAAACAAAACCAGTCTCACCACTGAGCTTATTCCAGACAGAAACGTGTCATGAATTAATCATACAAGCAAACTCTTGTAACTCAAGTGGACTGGAATTCTGTTTTTTCTTAAAAGGATGCCACAATCCCTATGGGACATCCAGGCTGTCGACATCTCTACTCACAAATAACGTTCAGAGTTCTAAGGGGGTATGGAAAATGCCAAAGCAACTCCCCTCAAGAGAGGCAAGGCCAGAAATGAGAACATTTGCAAAACAATAAACCCACAGGGAACCACAACCTTTTTCCAAGCTGTCAAGCAAAGAAACAAAAAACACTACGGCTTTGTGAAAGCAAATGGCCCTATGCTGAGAGAAGAGCCCCCAACAGCTGTCCTTTTGCCTAAAAAAAATGTGTTATCTGGATGTCAATTAAGACATGGGGAGGATGGATAATTGGCTGGAGATCTCAAAACATTAATCCATCTCTTCAAACTTATACTGTACACAAAATAGGTTTCTAGTAGAGCAATACAATACACAAGACTTACTTTGCAGTTAACACAGCACAATGCAAGACTATTGTCATCAAGCTGAAGTATAATGCCAGAGACACTGAATAAAAATAAATACTTTGGCCATTATCTAGTCATTTATTTCAGAGAAGCCCAGTAAAAACGCTTGGTCTTCATCTCATTCACCCTTGCTCTCTGTCTCCTGTGAAGAGATCCATAGCTGTTCACAACTGAGATCTTTAGGGCCCAGACACATTAAGCCTTTTGCCTAGGTCACTGGCAGGACCAGTGCAAATCTTGCAGAAGTTAATGACATATTGATTACCTTTTTTCAGATGTCTCATCCTGGAGCAATGCACCTCTAGCATTTATGTTCTTAAGCCAGTGATCTGTCAGGTATCCTTTGGAGAGCTATCCTGAAAGGAGATACCATTTTTACAAAACATATATATTAGAGAAGCCATTGACAAGAAAGCTAAGTGTGAAAACAGCTTATAAAACCAGTAACTGAACAGACTGCTTTACCCTTGGTTCCTCTGTTTTATACCAATTTAAAACAGTTTCACAAGGACTTTTAACCATTAATATTCCAGTACTTAGTTTTTAGTCCTGCTTTGAGACCTCTGAGCGTAGCCAGCTCTGCAGAACAATTCCATCCAGTTCAGTGGACTGGTTTTAGATTAGCTGACTATGTGGGAGGAAGATGTGTGGATCTCTAGACAACCAGGTGCTCAGGACTCTGAGAAAACACTGCACCTCTGTGTGGTCCACAGGGGACTAGGAAGAAGGAGGGAGAGTTCCTGAAACTGGTTTCCACTGAAAAGATCAGACCACTCTGGATTAGGGGAACTGGCCAGAGGTTTGATCTTTGTCCTGGGAATCCATCAATAAGGGGAATGCTGGGCACCTGTGCAAAACAGAACGGGCCATTTGCTTATGGTTCCATTGATGGGGGGAATGTAGGCATTGGGGTGGAAAGGCCTGGGCTATTTTGTCACGGCTTCATTGGTCAGGGGAATGCAGGCACCTGCATTGCACAGACCGGGCAATTTGCCCATAGCTCTATCAAACAAGGAAATACGGACACCTTGATCTCACCAAAGAGGGTGTTTGCAGCTTTGTAAGTAGCTGACAGTGCAACTGAAGGGAGTTAAAAGAAAAAGGAACAGAGCCAAACAGAAAATGCTGCAGACAGGTGAAAATTCAGCTGCGATATTCTGGGATCAGTCACAGCCCAACAACTGCTTATGCAGAGTCTTCTAAATAAGAACTGTTACTTTTTCCTGAATGTTGTCTTGGGATATTTGCTGTGTATGCAGTCCTATAAATATTCTTGAATGTGTATCTTCTGTCTTTCAGGTGATTTATCGTGCCTTAAGTCCGGCTAACAAGATTGAAGACCCCTATAGTCCTGAGGCTCAAGATCTCCTGAAACTCACCAATCTCCGCTTCCTTTTGTTAAAAAGACAGGAATGTCCATGCCATGGTTCAGGATTGCTAGAGAAACCTCAGAGATTTGCCCACTATGCTATTTATGACCTGATCATCCGGGGAAGCTGCTTTTGCAATGGGCATGCAGAGGAATGCGAGCTTGCCAACAGGACAGGAGTCATGGAGAATGTGGTGAGTTCTAGACATTCACTAACTTTCTAGAGTTGTTACCTGCTTGTGCTTTCTCAGCCAAACTGTACCTTTTGTGTATGATCCTGTCCAAGCCTCCCTAAGCCTGTCTAAAAAAGGGCAGCACTATCCATCCACTCGAGCCACTCTGGGAAAAGATTTCCTACGACCTTTGCTGCAGTTCCATGTGTACTGATTGCACGGCAAGGGACAGGTCCTTCTAAATACTCTGGATCACAAAATACCTATAAAATGTGAAGCAGCTTTGTAATTGGAACAGAGATCCAATCCCAAATAGAGTGAATGACATCTCCCACCTGTATGCCTGCACAAAAGTGAACTAATCTCTTTGATGCAAAGACGGCCCTGATCAGAACTTCAGTATCAGACCTCAAATCTCAGATTTCTTGAGATTGTCAGACATGAGCCGTTCTACCATACTTAGAGTTTCAGCCTTTGCTTGTAGGTTTTCAGCCTTCTGTGGTTTTGTTCCTACACAGACGGCAGTGTCCAGGATGTGAAAATAATTTCCACTCCCTCACTCTTTTGCCCACTCAGCTTAAAATAAGTGAGAATAGTTTCTTTAAAAAAGAAGCTCAAAACTTGTAAGAAGATATCCTATAGTACTATGACTAACTTCTCTCTGTTCAGTATTTTATCTGCGGTTGACCCTGGACGTGCAGATGTGGGTTGTGTTTGCATGCACACTCAGAAGTTGCACTTCAGAGGGAATGACTGCTCTCTCCTTTTTGATTTAGCTGCAAGTATGATATAGAAGAACTGTAATAACAGTCACAGGGAAATGATGCTAACCAAATATCCAGGTATACCTAAAAACATACATCACAGACAAGAGTTCAAGCCACTTTAAACTAGACAATGGCTCCACTGGTTCCAGAAGGCTGTCTGTCTCTGGAAAGGGTTTTGAATACAAAAATAACCCTTAGAACTTCAGTGCCTGGTGCACTCTGACATAATAGACTCAAGAAATACATCCTCAGCTAATTTCTGTCTCTAGATATACGGTACACTTGAAATTCTGTGTTTTCTTTTGAAAGGTGTATTCGTTATCTTTCTTTCAGCTTTTCAAGGTTCAGAGGTAGATATTGTGAGATAATTAGGATTGTATGAGTTTCACAATATTTGCAAAATCATTTCTAAATCAGTTCCATCTGTGGTATAAATAAGATTCAGCTACAGTATTCAGCACTAGGTGATATTATCAGGTTCAGTTAACTATCAATATAGACTCACTTAAGAAAAAGGCAGAAAAGCTTTCTAAAGAGTGCATCCTCCCTGTTGCAAACTGTTAAATACAACCACAGTGAAAACAAATGCATGAATAACGTCCTAAATGAATACAGCTGGTAGAAGAATAAACACTCTGCCCATCAGAAAAAGAAAATACAATATTGTGTATATAACCGGCATAAATGTTGTAAACTATGACTTCAGGGGGGTGGTCCCACTAGTCACAAGGGAACAGAATCTTTTTGTGCCATCAATGACTTCATGGAGCAGAAGGTGAAACAGTTTTGATGAAATGCACTTCAATGATGAGTGACTCACGTCCCAAGAGACAAGAGCGTGGATGCATCACATCATTAGCAAGTCTTTGACTAAGCAGGGATTCAAACGAAGCAGTAAGAAAAGTAAGAAAAGCCTTCCAGAGCTTTAACTAGCTCCAGAATCCTAGTTGAGGGCTAGAAAAGGCCTTAAGTGTCTGAGTTCTTGCATAAAGAACTCATTTCCATTCACTAGTGAATGCTTGTTGAACTAGGTTTTGAAAGTCTCTGATGAAGGAGATTCAATAGCAACCCGCAGCAGTTGTTCTCATCTTGACATTTCCAATGCTCTTCTTTAGTGCCTGCCCAAATAACCTCTGCTGCAAACTACGGCAATTCCTTCCTGCCCCCTCTGCCGCAATGATCATGGAGAACAGTTGATCCTCTTTCTGCAGATACGATTGAGAGGTTTCTACCATATCCTTCCTTCATTTTTATACTAACCAGGGAAGTGTGAAACCTCAGGTGGTCAAAATTAAAAATTCTACTCCCAGGTCATACAGGTCTGGAGTAAAGATGATCATGGTATTTTGATCTTCTTTTCTGTGCTTCAATCATTACACCATTGCTCTTTCTCAAATACGCAATGAAAATCCACTCCTGGAAGAGTTCCTGGATCCTTTTACATTTTATCTAGTACTTACCAATGATGATATTGCAGTGGTGAAGGGAGAGGTCACACAGGTACAGACCCCAGGATTTGGTTTACATTGCTGACATGAGGGAGTTCATGTAAGTGTATGACTTTGCATCTTACAATATGGTAATCTCTTGCCTACATGCAGAAGAAAAAAGCCTTTGCTGTTGAGCGGTGAACATCAATGACACGTTTCATATCAGCCAAACTACTGCAAAAAACCAGCTTTGCCATCTTGCCATTTCTTGGCAGAGACAGGGGAAGTGCACTAGTTTGAATTGCATGGTGACTAAAATCAGGACAAGGGAAAGAGATTACAAAGAGGTGATTCTTTCCGCTGGCCATATCTAATATTTAATGAATACATGGGCAGACCAAGGCTCAAGACAAACAGCTTTTAATGTGGCCACTGTGAGTGATATCACAGCATGAAGGCAGAGCAGCTTCATGTTTCCTGGGCTGCTGTCAAGTAATTAAATAAAATGCTGGAAAAATACAGACCTCCAAAGAAAGGCTTAAGTAAGAGTTTCAGTCTCCTAAGAGTTCAGAGTCCTCCTACAATGTATTTATTTTCTGTAGTTAACAAAAACAAAAGTAAGTTCATGTAGAAAACAAGTGTAATTGTTTGGCATAGGATACGCCCCAAAACTGAGATCATTCTGCACTTAGGTCTTGGGAGAGATCTAATTGTGTTATCTTTTAAGTCTGCTTTTCTTAAACTTGAAATAAATCTGTTCCATTTGTAATATATTTGTAGCAGTGCTAGACTGATACTACATGGAGGCTAAGTAATGGAGAAAACTAAAGCAAATTTCTATGACTACTAAAAGATCTATCAATGACCAGTTTATATGTGGACCTGTCAGTTCAGTCATGACAACCCATTTAGCTTCTGGATTCTCCACTGAGGCTGCCAATAAAAAGTGCAGCTTTATGAGAAGTACCAGGGCAGATGCTGCCACAGTGTGTCAGAAACAAACAGATACAAGAAAATTGCAAATTGTAAAACCGCCCATCAAACAATACATCATTCCTCACAGCTTGAAATCCTAGATAGTTTCATGCATGTTCTCTCTGGTCATAGGTCATTTGTGAAAATACTGAGTACAGCAAAGTTCAACGTAGACTTTGAGTCTACTAAGATCTACATAGGATCCAGTACACATGTCCTTTGACTTCTTATTTTTCCAGGAAACCAGTAATAATGACTCTTTCAATATAGCTTGTTTTGTGAAAAAGACATGCACCACCTCAACACACTTTATCTAGATCACACTTTTCTTATTGGCTACTAAGAATATCACATCAGACAAGACAAAAACTTTGAGAAATGAAGATCAGAGCTGTTAACAACCAGCAAGAATCTTCTGGACAAACATATCCTAAATTTGGGGGTTGTTGCTATTGACAGCAATGTTTTCTTGTTTTCTGTTCCCTTTCCTCAGACCAAAATAAAGAAGACAAGGAGATGTCATACTCAACTTAAATAGCCTCTTATGATAGTTAAGGATAAAGTTCTCCTTTCTGAATTTCACCACCTGTATTATTCAGACTCTTACAAGTAGTTTCTTTGTCAGTGAGGGAAATTAATGAGATCGCATTTTGCCACAGAAACTACAAAAGCACCCATTTTCTTTTAAATGGAGGCCATTAATATGCCATTATAAAGACAACAACTGCCAGGACCTGGCCACCTGAATACATCTAATCTTCTTCTACCATTGGATGCAATGGAACTTAATTCTATCACAGGTATTTCGGTTGCAAGATATACGAATTTATGTGTTTCTCTACAGTAAATTGTTTCTTTATTAAACTCCAACAAAGTAAGAGCCATCAGCTTTAGGATCTGCTTTGACAACACATTTTAGCTGAGTCCGGGGGTGCTTTTAGAACATTCAAAGTTTACAAAGCAGAAAGCGCACATGGACAGAACACAGACTTAAGACCAAAGTCCTTTCTGTTTGCCAAACATTTCACAATTCTCTTTCTAGTGCATGAGAAGTAAGTACGGACAGAGGAAAGAAGATGTGGATTAAAATGTTTTTGTATGAAGTATTAGGGTTTTTTTATTTGTTAATTATTGGTACCTACACTGCCAGAAAATTCCTACAAGTTGTCTCGGATGTTTCTTTTGCTTCTTTACCCTGTTTACAAACTAGACTCCCTGTGGGTCTGATCCTCCACAATGAAGCAAACAGAAAGTTTTTCACTTACTTTAAAGGAAGCAGGATCTGGTCCTAAGTAGGATTCCTTGTTTGGCATAACAGAGGTTACATAAGGTAAAACTTGTTTTTCCACAGCAATTCTCTAGGTAACTTGGCTGTTGTATCTCTTGAAAATATTTCCTCCACTTCAAATATCTTCTGCAGTTTTATTGATAATCCCCAGCTAAGTTTTCACACTATCTGATCCACGCTCTGCCAGTCCATATGACATCCAGCACTAGGAGATGAAGGAGGTGCTCTCTATTGTTGCTGGCAACTGAAAGAACAGGTTTTGTTTAGGAAGAAGTTAGCCTGTGTACATCAGCTATGTGAGTAGTGGCAGGAATGCTAAAATAAAAAAAAAAAAAAAGATCATAGGAGCTTCTAGACCATGCCAGAATAAATTTGAGAAAGAGATCCCTGTGCTGATTTTTTTCTAAAGACCAAAACTGAATATGGACTTCAATTTCTACCCATAATGATCTGAAAATAGAAAAGGAAAACATATAAATTATGGAGCAAAATGCAGTCATGAATGACATGAACTACTTGAAAAGAAAGTGGTGCCACAGATTTGGCTGTTTTGGTGTACCCTAACAATATACCATGGCAGACTGCATCTTCAATTTGCTTGCTGCACACAGGGTGTGTGGGCTGTTCTATTACTCTCTTCTCATTATAAGCAGTGCATTTAACGCAATACCCATGCAGGTTCTCCATTAGCTCTACCAAAAACTTGTGGTTTGCAGCCAGAGCATCTGGCATTCATACATCAACACGATGTTTTGAGTATTTATGGCTTAGAGAATAACCACAATTTTGATTGTATAATCCGCATAGTGGTTCAGCCAGCAGGAATTCTGTAATTATAAAGTGAACAAGTTCTTCCTACATTTTATTATTGTTGTGAAAATGCCTCTTATTACCACTGAAGTCCAAATCAAAAAACCTTGCCTGTCCAGAAATGGTGTTTAAACATGCACATAAATGCTTTCCTGTATCAGGGCTCAGTGTACACTCACCCATGCAGACACTCGCCTTTCTTGTAGGTCTTTTATTTTGTGGGATGAGGTATTGAACAATTTCCTATCTGACATTATTAGCCTTTAAACACAGCTTTTCTTAAAAGTGATGGCTTTGGGTGAGCTATTTGAATGTATCATAATTTTATTGCATAATTGCTGTCATTAATAGCAGCTTTTCTTGTTTTAAACACTTTAGTGATGTTCTGTGCTACATTCATCTCTGTGAAAGAACCAGAGTAACCCTACTAGTAGAAACATTTCATTGGAAACACTTGTAAATTTATTTCAGGGTTGGTAAAATAAGCCTTATAGGTCATTTAAGGATTGCTCATCACATTACAGCTGCAAGAGTCTCTGAGGAGGAGGAAGGATTATGTCTAAGGAAGAAATAATTCCTTCATCTCACAGCTATCAGGCACCACTTGCTACCAATACCACTGATGTCCCCTAGTACAGCAAATGTCTGAGGTTCTTCTGTTCAAGCTCCATGCAATATATACCACTCTGTCTCTCTTAAGTTGAATTTGACAGAGCCACCAACACTAGGAAGTTGCTGTGATGTGACAATCATAGGGGTTGCTATGTTTAGCCTCATATATTAAGTCTTTGTGATTTTAAGCTCCCCTGGGACCAAACAGACTGCTCTGTTGGTTCTGTCCTCAGCTCACCGACATGTTACTAGAACAAAAGCTTTCAGTCTTCTACCAAGGTTTTTCATGGCCTTTAGGCCAGTTCAACCCCAATAAATCTCTCAGGAATTTAAGCAAATCTTTCTAGAGCTGTACCTTGTCGGTGCATGGAGTTTGCATTTTAGTGCTTTGGCAGCATATACACAAAAAATATGGAGAAATTTTGCACAGGATTATAAACAAATTCCACATTATTCAGTGCAAAAGTTATAAAACCCTACCTATGTGTCCTTGCCTCGGCTCACTCTTGTGCTGGAAGTATCCTGGGGAGTAACTTTGCACTCTGTAGGCATTTAGAAGGCTTTCTTTGCTGTGCACTCATTTTCTGCTTAATCATGGACTTTTTTGCTCTTTTTATCCCTTCCCAGGGATAAATTTGGCTGGTCCTCTGCCTTTTGCAGCTCTGCCCTTTGCCCACTCTCCAAGCTGCAGCATCTGCAGAGAAGCTGCAGAAAACTATTGTTCTCTTGGCTTCATCTATTCCATTACTTGACACAATTTCACTTGAATGGGAGTTATGGATGCTGCCAAATTCACTCAATACAGGGGTGAAAATTCAGAGAAGGCCACACAGGCCCATTTTGGGAGTGGATTTTCAATCACACATCGCTAGAGCCACTGTGGATTAACCAACAGGAACCCAGCGGAGTCAAGACAGTTGCTGGAGCTAGTCAGGCTTATTACAAAGTGAATGACAGGAATATTTTGCTTATTGAATGAACAGGTCATGTCCAAACTTCTCTGAACTGCCCACAGTGTGCTAACCCATTATGCCTGACCTTGTAAATCCACAAATCCTTGTCCATATATCAGAATCTAGAGCTTCTCCCATTTCCTCCTTCCCTGCAAACTAATTCTGGGTCTTTCTGCAGCAAAGGTTGGCAGTCAGGCCAGACCCTTCAGTGGCATCAGGAATAAAGCCTTGGACAAGATCAAACTCACCTGTGCCATTCACCTCTGGGAGATTTGAATGGTGGCATTTACTTGTTATGCTGTGATTCAGGTATTCACTTATTAAAATACTGAGCCTCACTCCACTTTTTGCTTCCTCCATTCTTAATACACTCACCAAGAGCTGGTGACCAGTTCTAACTCAGGGGCTGCATTTCACTATGAGAGCTGTTACTTGTATGCAGTTTGTTATCAGATTGATAGTGAGGTTGTTGGCAAAAATAAGCCCAAAAATGAATAAAAATCAGGCTAACACTGAGAAGAAAAAAAACAATAAGAAAGTAGAATGAAATGTGGGCTAAGGCACAGCCAGGCATGTGTGTAAAGGTTGATGCAGGTGAATTCAGGCAGAGGACTGAGTTGTGTCTTAAAACTATAAGAAACTGAATTATATTCTCTCACAAGAAGCATGAATTTTGTACCTCTTCTGGCCTATTTATCCTATTCATTTCTTACTGTTCAAAAATGGGGCTTAGTGATGCCAGTCTGAATATTCAACTAAACACTGCCATTGATATTTTTTTCACTGTCACCTGTTTAGTGAATTTGGAACCAGTGGCACCTCATTCACTCACCGCTATGGAGACCAAAACCTGTATGGGCTCAGGTGGCCTCACACAAGTGTCCCAGCTCTACATATCCCTGCCAAGTTCCCTCAGACTTAATTTACCAAAGTGATCAAGCATGAACCAGAAATTTGGTTCCCTCAGAAAACACTCACATGTGTACCAGTTTTTAGACATACTTATTAGAGCTTTTCCCCAAAACCAGCAAGTGACATAGGAAAATAACAGCTTTTTTCATTCCTGCTTGGAGCAGGAATTTGAACTGTCAATCTGCCTATAGCACACACTGTAATCTGGGATTTACTCTCAAGACAGCCATTCTTTTAGGTCTTTGTGAATTTGGAAAGGTTGAAGGAAATTTTCAATTTAGCCTTTTAAAAGTCATTATGGGCTCTCCTCAGGACCTGATATGAAGGATTGACTTGTATTTATCTATGCAGATTGCAAATCTGCATAGATACATCTCTTCATGTGGCGAGACAAAAGAGCCCATTTTGAACAGTAATAGAAACATGGCAGAATACCAGTCACTGTTTTTTATTTTATTTAACCACTCAAAATGACCCATAAAGTGGTATTTTACTAAAAGCGGGTAAGGGACTAGCCTCTGATGTCATTGCAAACTGCTGTATCCAAAATTTCTCTGGCGACATTACAAACTGAATACAGAGCCCAAAGACAAACATTTTCTCCGAATCAGCAACAGTTGCTCTTTTCTGGAAGGCTTCCAAATTTAACCTTCATTCATTAGGAAAAAAGCCCCAATACAGACTGAGAATATCCCAGGAGAAACAGCAACAACCGCAACATTTACAGAAAGGAAAAAAGGTAAAAGAAACTAAATGAGCAGAGAGAAATCAAGAAGCTTCAGGTATTATACAAAGCTGAACAGATTTCAAAAAACTTGGGGAAAAACAGATTGAAAATGTCCACTCTCTCTGCTGCAGATCAGAATTCAGGTGATGCAACTTTGTGCAGTCAAAGCAGAATAAGTATCATGTAATTTCTTGGAACTGTTGCAAGATATGGTTCTACTACACTATTTGCTACAAATCAACCAGAAATTACTGGGCCCCACAGAAGAAATACGGGATGAAATTTATGGTTTAGTGTAACAGGCCAAGATAAATAATTGGAACTGATCATCCTGGCATTAAAATCCATGAAGCTATAACCTCCTTGTCCTCTATGATTCAAAGCTGCTCAGGTGGTAGATGTACAAATCAAAGCTTTTGGCAGCAATACCAGACGTGTAACAGCACGACTGTACTATGAGGCAGATGAGGGAATTAATCCAGATTAAAAATACTAGTGCCAAGGGNAAAAAGAAAAGAAGTGGTTTTAACTTTTTTTTTTTTTTAGCATGGTTTAATTTCCCAGCCCAATTTACACATGACTTAGGGCATAATGCAGGAGGTGACAGCATAGAAAGAAGTAGCAAGGAAAGCAAAAATGTCTGAAATCGAGACTGCTTCTGAAGATTTTACATCCTGAAAGCACAGCCTGAGAATGTAGTGCCTGTACCAAGACACAAAAGCAGAGTTTGCTTTCAAGTGGTCATTCAAGCCAACATGATGGTGACCGAGAGTGCACCATAGTGATTTTGTTCCTTTTCTGGTCTAATAAGATCCTCTAACTACAAGTATGTCAGTCTGCAAACTTCTACCCTTTGCAAAAGCTGATTAGAAAACTGGAAGCTTGATGCAGCCAGGTATTTAAAGTAGCAGTTTTCATCCCTCAAAGCTCACAGCATGCATTAGTGATGTGAGTAACCCTGGCTGAATACGTTTGGAAAGAACGACTGCAAGAATACAAACTATTACAGGTTGTGCATATAATACCTCAGACTGGTTCTGTGGAATGGGAGGGGGTGTGTGTTATATGATCACAGAGTCTGCCTGCCTGCCAGTGCAGCTATTTTTCTGACCCATTTCCCACAATAACTTTGGAAGGCACCATCCAGTTTCAAAAAAATTTGTCAGAGCAATGGAACAATGATGGTCCAATGAATGACAATGATCCTTGGAGACAACTAGAGTTACCACGGCAATGAAGAGAAGAAGACAAAGAGAGGTGTCATGAAAATAAATTCCTTAGTATTGCCAAAGTGCTCAATTATTGCAGCAATGAGCACCATGGAAAAGCCCATAGAGGCCTAAATACTTTGGCATCTAAAGATCAGTATATGTCAAGTGATGCAGTGTCACATATTGAACATTAAGGATAAAGTGAAATATGAGATGTGAAACAGAAATCTCCTGGATCTCAGTCTTTCTCCTGTTGTACCAATACATGTATATGTATTCACACAAATCATCATTATCTCCTTGCAACTCTGACCCAGTGTTCTAGGGAATAGAAAAATATCAGTGCAGTTGCCCTGAATTGGTATTTCTCTGACTATTTTTTTCTATCTTCATACATCTTTGTGATCTGGTGCATCCTGAGGTCTTGCATTTGGTAGAGAGCAGAGCCTTCTAGTTTTTTGGACCCACTTTTGTGAGAGATGTGGACTCAATTCAGCAGTGAATAAGCCAGAGACATGCCTGCTCTCTTTATGTTGGTCTTGAGTGCGATTCTCACATTCTTCCTTCCCTAAGCAGATATCCCATTTCCTATTTTATCTGACAGCATCCTGTATTTAATTCTTGTTCCTTCCTGGACTTTGGCCTCCGGCTGCCTCTCCTATCTCTTCCTCTCTAACAGAACAAATCGTTTCATTACTTGCAGCCACCTCACCTACACTTACTTCACTTCATGCGTAAGTATAATAGGTCTCTTCCACAGCTCAGTTTCTCCTGCATTAACCAGTCTCTCTGCAAAAGCCACTTACACTCACGAATCAACCTTCTTGTCTGTGTTGTACTTGAGCTGTTTGTCTCTGCTCCCTTCTCCTGTCCCACGTCTTTCAGTACTTCATTGTCACCTCATGTTGCACGCTTCTCCTGAGCTCATTTCACTGGTAAATGCTGTCTATGAGATTACTCTCCATGGAAAAAATCTTCCATGAGATACTCATCCACAGATAACACATGGCAGACTTGCTTTCTCTTCCATTATCCTTTGCCCTGATACCCATCAATTCTCTTTTCCTTGTTCTTAAACCTATTCACAAAAGGTGACCTCAGACCCAACACTTCCTAAAAAAGTTCCATGCCAGCTCCACTGTTTACTTCTGCCTGCTCGGTGGCTCTCCTGACTGCTGGCCGCTTGGCTTTTCAACCCTTTTGTCTAAGCCAATCATCCTTCCACACGGATTTGGTAAACTGTTCTATAGCAGGGATCACAGGCAGGAAGCTTCCTTTATGCCTCTGTCCTACTCTCAACATACCATTCCTAGACAGCCTCCACCAACTACAGTTTGCAACAAACCGCTGGGCAAAGAGCAAACTAACACACCTACTTACCTCAAAAGAACAGCCAGACTCTTCCTTTCTCCCTGAATTTTCCTGTTTACTTTCTGAATAATTGTTCATGAGTGTTAACACCATCTGTGCTGTGCACTGTAAGCACAGGGTCTTGTGGAATAATGAATATTTGATCATGTCATTCAAAGCTGAAACAAGATTGCATGGGCTAATTCTGCCATTTCCCAACTGTACAATCTCAGCTTTTCTTTTATGCATTTTTTTTATATAGTGAATCACAGTTTATGTATATATCTCTAAAAAATCCAATGGTGCAACTTAAAAATTTTGCATTGAAATACACTAGCATTTTCCAAAGAATGACTGGATCCAAGATTTTGGTTCTGATTCATTTTGGCATGAGCTACAACGTTCAGACACTGAACATTATAGGCTCATTTTAGCTTTTCTCACTCCTGGCCCTTTTTTCTGTTCTATAGCTTCTAAAAAAAAGTCATTATGTCTGCCGGGGGGAACTTAGAAGCCTGAAGAGCCAAACGTGAACAGGGAAAAGCCTGACACTGCTTATTAGTATTTTTGTCTTTGTCTCTGTAATTTGTCATCCTATTTAGCGCATTGAACATAGATGACTTTCTTGTACAAAGGTCTAGAGAGGCATCACATAATGTGCTACGTGCTGTATTCTCTTGAGGTTCACCGGTGCTGAACTCTGACAGAAACGCATACCCTGAAGTCTGTGCTCAGTCTTCCGTGAGGAAGCGGCCAACCGCTCTGTGCAGCAGCAAATCTGCCAGCTGGCCATGGAGGGGCGATGGCATCAGCTGCAGCCTATCCCCTGTGCGGGCTGCATCACATCTCTGCTCTGCTCTGGGAGGATTAGAAATCAGGGTAGCGGAGAGCAAATTGCTGCAGGGAGATGAGTTTGGGGGCAGGGGAGCGCATTCACGCAACTGCTCTTTTGAACATTTCTCGCTTGACACCGACCTGCCTGCTAGGAGGGAGTGCAGAAGGAAGGACTGCAAAGACAGTGTGACTTTCAGGAAAGACCATGGAGAAACATAACTTACATTAGTGATGAGATTAAAGGATTAGATTCAATGCACACCCCAGTCAAATTGAAATTTCAGCCTCTGCTTTGTGTGTAAGGAGCGGTGTGCCAGAGCAGTGACAGTGGTCACAGAGCTGAGCATCCTCAACAGCGCAGGGGTGAAAAGGGGTCCAGTCCCTGACTTCCGTGCATTTTCTGCTCTGGTATAAGTTTCTCCTTGCATGGGAACTATGTACTATTAATTAGCAGCTTCTTTTATGATGAGAGTAAATATGACCTATGGTACCACCTTTCCCTTTCTCTGACTCACTGCGCTGGATATTTCCACAAATAATTTCTCTGGGAAGCCCTTCCTCAGAGGCATTGCAAGCAGATATTGCAATCCTATTCCTTAAATAAATAAATAAATAAATCCAAACAAAACTACCACCAAACAAAAACTACAACAGAAAAACCCTCCTGTAAAGTAATTCTTGAATGTGTCTCAATATTACACAATCTTGTGCACCAAATCACAGACTATAGTGAAACTGGCTATTATATTCTTGGGGTGTGAAATGACTTGAGAACAGAACAGGCTTCAATAGTAACTTTCCATTTGAAGGCTGGACTAGCTCCATCTCCAAGGTCAGGTTTCCAGTGTGAATATCTGATTCCAAAATTGATATATATTTGTCATATATTACCTGTTATTTCCTAGCTTGGGTGGCTTTATATGCATTGTCCTTGAAGATAAGCCCATTCTTCAGCCATGCCAACTTTTGCTCATTTTTGTTGAACATCTTCCAATTTCTCATTTATCTGGCAATGAGATCTTCAAAACTGAATGCAGCATTGCAGCTACAGTCTCCTGTCCACTTGGGGTTATAGCTGATTACACTGTGCAAAACTCTACTGGGCCTTTTCTGCTAACCTATTTTATATATGTATTCATATGTAAGTTGGTAGGTTGGTACTGTACCTAAGTCTCTTCAAATCTCAGTGCTTTCATCTCATAGAATGTGTGTTTGGATGGAGGTTTTTGTGGGTATACTGTGGGTTTAATGTTTTTGCTACATTTTTAACTGTACTAAGATGGCCAGGATTACTAGCTCATTCTTCTAACAGTTTATAATTTAGTACGGTGATTTCTTTCGTCTACATTTACTCTCTCTTCTAGACCATTGTTTATGTCAAATAAGACAGGGTCCAGCCTCCTCTGTTGGGCTGCTCTCCTGTGACCCATCTCTGCCAGCTGAGAGGGTATTTGACACTGCCTGGAGGTGATTACCTGTTCAGGCTCTTTGCATGCTCTTGCCCTGAATTTGTAGATGAAAGTAAGCTGTGTTACCTTACCCAATGTAAATAGTCTAGAGGCTGCTCATCAATGTAGTAGTAAAATAGGCAACTGGAGAGTTAAAAATAAATTGTTGCCACATGCACTTAAACTGGAAGACAGAGGAAAATCACCATTATAACATTAATGACCGTGTGAAGAGACAAAGCTACACATTTAAGCTCCAGGCTCTGTGGGCTTCCTAAGAGAGCCAGGGAGCTGTGCAGGAGATATGCCAGCTCCTTGTGAGGCTGTTGGGCACTCCACCATGTTCTTGCTTGTAGCAACTTGAACATATTCTCTTTCTCCTGACAGGTCCATGGAAAGTGTGTGTGTAGGCACAACACAGCAGGGGACCACTGTGAGAAATGTGCACCACTATACAATGATCAGCCCTGGAAACCGGGAGATGGAAAAACAGGGGCGCCAAATGAATGCAGAAGTAAGTGGGAGGTTATGGATCCAGGCTTTCAGGATGAGCACTCACCGTGCCAGCAGTAAAGTTCCCTAACAAAGACTGCTGTTGATGTACAGTAATGGTGCCATTACAGAATCTGGTAATGACTGGCAATGACAGCTGCTGGTTATTGACGGAGAACTTCAGTAAGCATGTTCTTTTACTGCAGCTGATCCATTTTGGCTATTGGGAAGTCGAATTTACAAGGCAGAAACCTGTTCTTCAGGCAGCTATATCCCCTTGCGTGTTTTAGCACTCCAGGGTTTTGTGCAGGGCTTACGATACCATCAGATTGGTTTGTGTTACTGTGAGAACACCACACAGCTCCCAAACAGCCAAGCTCCTCAGAGTCCTACTGGGACTCTCAGTGTTGCAATTTTTAGTTATTATGAAAATTAAGGATTGTAGGCAGATGAAATGTGTTACATTCAGATATTTCCTACGTGATTCACCATAGGAAAATGATATCATTTGAATAGCATTGTTGTGTCTGTTATGTAAGCCTGAAATACACTCTTCTGTTTCCCACCAGAATGTCGCTGTCACAACCACTCTGACAGCTGCCACTTCGACCTGAGTGTTTGGCTGGCATCAGGAAAACGCAGTGGTGGAGTCTGTGACAACTGCAAGCACAACACAGAGGGACATCGGTGTCAAAGGTGCAAACCAGGGTATTACCGAGATAGAGGGAAACCCATGTCTTCTACAGAGGTCTGCAAACGTAAGTGAACTATTGGTACACCCAGTGAAAAAAACAAATGGTGAAAGAATTACTAAAAGATTTATTAAAAGAAAGAAATCAGTAACTCCTATAGAAGTAACTCATGAGTATTACTATCCTCTCTTTGTATTTTTTCCCGAAATTACGGTTTTCTGATCAAAAGACACCTTCCTGATTTTCTGTGTCTGTTTCTCCCCCTGGTATCACATGCTTTTTTTTTGGTGATAACTGCTACAGTTCTCCAGGTAGGGAAAGGTACATTCTTCCTGTGCTTGTATTTAAAATAAGATGGTTCCTTTCTTCTTGAGGCACATTCTATTCAGGTGTTTTTCTCTGCATCTCTCAAAACTGTGTGTGCCTATGTGTAAGTTATCATTAAATTACATTTGCTTGTGCAACATCTGCACATAAATATATACAATAATGGCTGCAGGAGGTGTAGGAAGCACAAGACCACTTGGGAACAAACAGAGCAGAGCTCACTCAGACTTATCTCTGGATTCTGCAGTTCTATTGTGGAGTGCTCTGCCCAAATTAATTGCCTCATTAACACTTTAGCAGTATGTGTTAGGAAGTAACTCGGGCATAGAGGCACTGATGGTTGTACACAGAGGCTGTACAACCTCTGGATCAAGGTAGTTTGCACCAAGCCAGTCTGGAGCACAGCCCATAACTCCTTACTTAGTGTAAACATTTCCTGAGTATCCTGCCAGGCTTCACACATCTGATTCCATCTGGCATTTATTTGGGAGGTTGCTATTTCCAACAATATACATCATTTCATTTCTCCCTTTGGATAGTTTTCCTTCCCCCTAGCTCAGATATCGGTTGACAGCACAGAGAACTTCATCCTCTGTCATCTATACACATACCCACTGGTATCTTGTGCTTTTGAAGTTTTTCTGACCTTTTGATGTTCTTCATCAAGATTACTCTTAAACACTCAGGTTACAAAACCTCCTCTCCCTAGGACTGTATTGCTTAAACTTTCTGTGCACAGCACATCCTATGTTTCTGCTCTTTTGTATTCTTTCCACTGGATCTTAATGCCAGCACAGACTGCTTCCACATGTCCCCTTCTTTTCAATTTCACAACATTCATCCCAGGACACTGATCAGTAGACAGGGCTGGAAGTGAGCTTATCTAATTCACCCTGTATCCCACAGTGTTCTAAGGTGGTCCCTTTCTAGTCCTATTTCTACTCTGAGCCAATTTGCTATAAGGAAATATTGTAATGAGAATAAAATGTTGTGCCAGAAGATTAGTTTTCAATCCCATAGTACCTGAAAGAATTGTATTTAACAGCAGGGTGATGGTGTAGTAACCAACATTATGTGTAATATTAGATAACCGCTAAAGCCAAGGAGCACTGGAGAGCAGCGAAGAGGAAAAAACACTGTTTGAAAATACAGCCTATCTGTGTGGAAACCTTAGAGCAGTCTGCCTGGATGAAATCAGACCTTGACTCTACCTCTGCCACTTTTGTCCGGTCTGGTTACAAGTCTCTCAGTTCCTCCTGCCAATATTCTGCACAGCAAAAGAAAAAATGTTCAGAAATTCACCTTATTCCTATCACATCAGTCAAGCACAATAATGTTCCTTTCACCTGGGAACATGCTGCTGCCAACAGAAGGCCCCAAATGCAATTGTTTCCACTCTGACTTGTATGCTCAGGCTTAGATAGCTGCCCTCCCACTTTAGCCAGTCTTTTCTAAGCTCCCTGTACATTCAGTGAAGAAACAGTGAGACCTCTAGGGAATGATTTATTGCAGTTTAACGTAGATGCCCAAGATATATCAGCTGAATTGCCCTCTAGAGGATATCTGTTTCTCTTCCTTGACTTAAGAGGTATTCTGGATCACTAGCCTGGACTAGAGTTTCTGTTGGTTGAGATGAATCCAAAAGGTTTGATTCAGCATTATTGCAAATAGGTAAGCAGGACCCTATCTGTGCATGATTCAAGTCAATGGGACCTTTCACAGGCATGGAAAGGCATGCATGAATGCTTGCCATATCAAGATATAAGGAAAGGGTACCACAGTTCCCTCTGGAGAGCTAGAGCTTTTACAGCAAATTGATGCATGAACAATGTTTGTAACTGTGTGGAAATAGAAGGGACACTGCAGATATAACTGCAGAGTTAAGAAAAATCTGGGAGGGTGGTGATTAGTCCATACCTTTTCTCTTTTATTGAAGGTAAAGAGGAGAATTTCCACAATGACACTTGACAAATTACCATATTAAGACAGTGTTTCATATGATGAAAGAATTGATGGTCAAGCACTTCCCCATGTGGTTTGCAGGCAACATATAATTGTGCACTTCGTGGTATGCTGTATATCTGCACAGAATTTTCAGGGAACATTTCATGTTTCAGGAAACTGCACGCCAGTGCAGACAGGCAGAGCTGTTCTGGTTAGAACAGACTCAGTTTGACAGAGGGAAGATTTCCTCTCTGGCACCATCATCAGCTCCTTATTCACAGAGCTGACATTAAACTGAAAGGCCTCATGCAGCATGTATGATGAAGACCATCTTCTCCATCCTTTGGGCTGCAAAATTTTGTTGTTGCTATTAAACTTAATCTGGTGTGCTCTAAGTAAATTCTTCAGTTTGCACAACCCTGAAAACAACTCTGGCTATTTAGTGAAAAACAGTTTTCAGTATTGCTAATATGCAAGACATTAGACAATTAGAGCACCAGGTACATTTCTCTCCTACCTCAGCCTGCTGATCATAAACTGAAGAGGTACCGCATCTGGATTAGCACGTTTTGAGGATTTAGTTTCCAAGGTATCATCTCACTTTGAGAAAACCAAGCAAACTTTGGCAGACCAATAATACTAAATGAATAAACCTCACACAGGGCAGATGCTGAATAGCAGTAATAAACTGTGAACAGCAGACTGGATGGATGATTTTGGTGAGAGCAACCTGTTCCTCAGCTTCCCATTTTGAACTCAGAGTGGGAAAAAAAACCCTCAATGGAAGACCAAAACTTGACACTGGTGTACAGTAGATTCTGAGCTGGGAAAGGAAATCTGATGAAAAAGCTGAATGAAATGCTGTGCTAATCCCTTTGAGAAAGCACGCTTGAAGAGTGCTCTGCCATCCAGAGCAAAGTCTAGGTTCAGCTGTGACATCCCCCTCAGGCTCCCAGAAAGTTAACAGGACACTGCCCAGGCCCAGAAAGAGTCTTTAAGCATTAGTCATAATAATGAACAGCATTCTCTCTTAATCACTGCTAGGGAAAAAAAAAAAGTTGTATAACAATTGGATGTCCTGGCACTATCCAAACCACCCTTTGCTGACCCTCCAGTGTAAGACTGCAAAGACATTCCCTTGAAAGAAAATAATCTGTTGAAATTTGACATGTAAATGTGAATTTGCTATTGCTTTTTGTCTGCACAGGTACCCTGGATCTGATACCTTTGCTTCTCCTGTTCCTAGCAGCTGGGGATAAGGGAGAGCCATGTTGTGTGCAGAGCCTTGTTTTGACACTGCTTAGATTTATATTTAAAAAAAAAAGAGGCATGAAAAGAGCCCCAGAGCAAGGCACACACCTGCCTGTTATTGGGGGTGACAACAGAGGATTACATAGTTTGGATATAGATTTGTATGGGAGCTTTGACTCGGAAGACTAATCGTTTCCTAACCAATGGTTAGAAAAGCTGCTGTATCCTTGGCTCTTTCCTGTGGCTTATCTGAAGGCTTAAGGGATCCTTCTGAAATGGCACCATCTTTTGTACTCTGGTTAGCTTAAAAAATAATGCAGGCATGTAGATCCATTAAAAAGGGCCTCCAGGTAAACAAGCTTTCTTACTCTAAGCACAAGAGTTGAAAATTAAAACGTGTCCAGTTGCAGGTGCACACACACACACACTCTGAAAAGCTCTGCTTTTCATCCTTTCCCTTCTGAGCAGAGGGAGTGAACTTTTAGTTGTGATATCACAAAGGCCTGATCACATCCTGATTCAAAGTCTGTCTTCATCAGGCCTGACCACACACACACAGATGTCTATCTTACTTCCTTCACTTAAGAAACATTATTGGCTGAGTCAATCCCCACATCTGATGTGCTTCAAATTTGCCCTGATTTGCTCATATGCCCCAAAGATGCACTTGTATATCTTTCAGATTCAAAAGGCTTTGTTTCATTCTTCATTTTGCCTGTTTTTCATCAAATAGCCAGAGATTGCTCATAGCTGTATCTTTTGCAGTATTATTAGACAGAAGTTTAAGGCAAGATACCTCAAAGTCCACTGAGTTACTTGTAGTACTTGCTATTTTTCTAAAATTTGGGACCATATTATTATGACCAATATTATATTTTATATCTGTGTCTAATTACATAGGAAAGATAGCTGTGCTGAGGGAAGACAGATTTGAGGACTTAAGTGGAGACTGCTGTATGAATTATTCACTTTTCATTATTCCTTGTCTCCTCATTTTTACAGTAGTTTCTGACAAAACAAACAATATAGGAGCAAGATTAAAAGGCAAGAGGATGCTTTGTGATACTTCATGACTGATAGCCAGTTCTAAAGTACAATGATGAAATTTTTTGTTACGCTGCTGTCAAGGGGAAAACCCAAATAAACCAGCCATCTCTGAGCCAGAACTGTCTGCACACCGTCCCTAACATAATTGATGATGCCTTTGACAAACAAGGCCATTGTCGTGTCAGCTGGTGTTTTGTTAGACAGGGAGGCGGATGGAAAGAAAACTAGGATTTGCCAAGCGAAAAGAAGCAAAAAATCAGCAGGGAAAGATGCTGCGTTGTCAAATATTGGGAAACATAAAAACATGAGGTTTTGGAAACTTGCATTTATGTTTCTTTAACTGTGAGGTTTATCTGCAATCTGGGGTACTATTAAGCAGATAAAACCTAGTCATCAACAGCTGCCCCTTCAGCATGTGACTTGTGGGCTCTTATTTTGGGAGTTACCTTAGATGCACAACTGGGATTTTGGCCATAATACTCTGGAAGCCAGACAATGTACACACCCAAGCTGAAATGCTAAATAAACACAGACTGAGTAAAGGGTTTGCAAGCCACTTGTATAACTCATCTGAAAGTGTTGTACATTTATTGATTCAGGTTCTTTTCTGATCTACCAAGAGCTGTCCCATTTTCTAATTGGGGAATATGCCCCATAGTTCCTTTGGGAACATTAGCTTTCCTGAACTGTAGCCTCAAAATAAGGGGAAAAAACTCCAATCCAAATGCTTTTTCCCTACTTCCTCATCAGCTTCTACCACTATTACAGGACAATGACTGACAGCACTTTCCCTTAGGGACAGGATGGGAGAAGGTCTCATCTTGAATCAGGACCTAGTATCCATTAGTGATAGGTAGTCTAATGATGCTAATGATTTACCCATCTGTTATGTGACCCTAATTGATGAAACCTGAAAACTGGAAATAAGATGGGAATAAAGACAGACCAGGAAGTTAAAGAAATATAAGAAATCTAAGGTGAAAACTCCACAGGTAGATCTTACTACATACAGAGATAGTACAGTGAAATAAGAAACATGGATTCAAGCCAACACAGATGCTGACAACCTTTTCTTGTGGCTCAGACCTGTGTGCAGTAAAGGTAGTATGTGTTTCCCCTCCTTATCCCAAAATCTACGACATCCATTTTTTTTAGTGATGGATGGAACTAAGTGTCTCCTCTTTTAGGGTGAAGCAGTCAGCCCTGCAAAACTGGGCGAAAATAATTCAAGTTGAGCAGCAACAAATCAGAACTTGCTTTGAAACTGTCAGTGCTAATGAGCTCTTCATTGTTACACCTGCTCTCCAGAACTGACAGCAAAATCCCTGGGTTTGCTCCCAAAGTCAAGACTGCTTTGTGGCAAAGAGGCGAGCCTGCTGCCGTCCGCCAACCAGCTCATTGTGTTGAGTACATTGCCCATGACAGCACGCTTATTTTCTGTCCTTAGGCTATTGTGCTAGTGTCCCTTGAAAACAACAGGCTGAGATCCATCCACAGCAGAGTGTAATAATATTATTAAAAATATTGGCATAAAGAACACAGGCCACGGTGAAAAAATAACTATGTAGTAAGCAGATCATAAGAGAAACGCCCTTTAAACAAAATAGCTCGCCCTTTTTCTTGTACTATTTTCAAAAGCTATTTTGTTTTCTTGATCATCAAATATGAGGTTGCAGATGAAAGTGAATCTGTCTCTGCTACACTTAACACTCTTTATAGTCATATATTTGTCCTTTTCCCTTGGAAAATGATGTGTGGAATCAGTGTTCATTTGGTCTCTTATCCGTGAGCTCATGAAGAAAAGTAGTTTGGTTAGAAGCAATGATGGGCAAACTTCAAAAGCTTTTGAAGATCATGTTCGGTTCAGATAAGCATCCAAAGGGCTGGCCTCTGATCCAAGCTATCTAAACACCTTGGGTGTCCAACATTTAACTGAAAGTCTCTGTAAAAGCGGGTCTTAGCCACAAAATTTTTATTTCTGCCCTCTTCCAGATGGATGAAGTAGTAATGCATTTCCGTTTCATAGTCTCTGAAAGACAAGCAAAAGCCAGGGCATGCCGCTTTGTTAATATAAAAAAGAGGTGACATACGAAGGCCTGGAGTTTATCTCAGTTCTGATTTTAATCAAACTTGTTTGAATATCAGAAATGAGTGGGTATGTTTATTCCTTGTATTTTACCTCTGCAGAGCTGTTGGCACAAGGCTTTACCATCTGACCCTCTGCCCTGATAGAGAGGAGTCAACTGTGTTGGCCTTGCACCACCATCTGTATATTATGGTCCACCTGACCCCCTGATGCTGTCACATTGGGAACGTACTGGTGGCATGGGATTATGGCAATTTAATGTCTGTGAAGGCCAAGTGGCCTTGTACACAGCTTGTAACTATCTGTTTCACTGCCAAGTTGCCTTGAGTTTGCCAGGCTGGTGGCAAACTAGCAGTAGCATTACAAAGATCTGTTTTGGTTTTTTTTTTTTTTTTTTCTGCTCCTATTTTCTTATCTCCAGCTACAAGTAAAATACATCTACTGAGTTTAGAGATCTTCTCTCATTCTGTCCACCTTCCTTGGAATAACTCTTCTCATGTATTTGTACAGAAAATTTCATCAGCTTCCTTACACACGTACAGTACAGACATGCGTCCCTCAAAACTTGCACTGAAGGAATTTTATGGAGGCAGAAATAGAAAAAAAAACATGTTTCAGGTCACCTGAACCACCTGCATAAGTGCATCTAGCCCTGGAAGACACAGTAGTTTTGAGATCTCTGTGTTCACAGGAAAGACAACACGGACAATAGCTATCACTTTTTACCTCATCCATGCTAGTTAATCTTTTTGCAAAACCCTTTAAAAGTGAATCACCTGTAATCCCCTTTAAAAATAAACACACAGTAGAGGCTTCCTACCACCACTTCAAAACCCAATATGGTCAAGACTTGTGTAGCAGGGAAGAACTGACTTTCATACATAAAAGGGTTCCAGTTGTACCTGTTTTGCTTAATGAGTTAAAAGGAAACAAAACTAATATTGCAAATGTAGGGTGCCAATGCAACGTTTACCAGCTCTGACACAAAACTACAGAGCGTAAGGAAGAGGGCACAAGTGTATCAGCTTTGAAAAAATGTCTCTTAACCAGGTGACCACAGGGCACATCATCTCAGTCACCTCTTACCGTATCTCCATAGCTTGTGCCTGCCAGCCAGTGGGTTCAGCCAACGCAACGTTCAACAGAAGCTGGAGGTGCCACCCCAGGACGGGATTCTGCTACTGCAAGCCAGGTGTGGCAGGCCCCAGCTGTGACAGATGTCTCATGGGCTACTGGGGCTTCGGAGAAAATGGCTGTCGCCCTTGTGACTGTGCCAGAGACTGTGACCAGCATACTGGAAACTGCTTCAACAGGTAAAGAAACCCTCCTTTGGGTTCTCTTTCAGAGAAAGATTTTTTGGGATTCTGTGAAATGAAACAGTCTTACTCTGAAGTACTGCAGCAATGACAGTAATTGGAGAAAGCTGGAGGGTGCACAATCATTTGAAAAGGTGTCTGTAAATCATGTAAGGTTTCTTGAAATGATGACTTTTTACTGTAATAATAGAGAATACCACAACCCCATGGAAGTATGTGGCAGCATCTTCAAATTCACTCGTTTGCCTTGGAAGTAGATGGGAGAGTCTGGAGAGTTTGTCTCTCATCTGTGCCCAGGTCAAATAAACTACAAGGTCTCCCTCTTGTTTCTAGAGGGCAGACATCTGCACCCCAAACATGCATTAATCAGTACATAAATCCAATGATTTACTGAATGACTGCTGTTTAATTGGTCCTGCAGGTGTCCTCAATTCCTAGTGACATCAACAAATGGTCATTGAGTTACTTAATTCAGTAAAAACAAAGAAACAAAAGAAAAAAGGCCCAGCATATAGTTACTTTGAAAATATTAAGTCAGCGGTAAGGCCTTAAACAAAAGCCTAAATCTTGTGAAGTCTTACTCTTATTTGCACTCCCACCCTGAAGCAAGCAAGCTCATCTGTCTGGATGCTACAAACATGCTACAAACACCTGCTTCCCATCCATCTCCTGTCCTGACCAGCTCTTCTGTTTTATGTGTCCCCCCAGCTATGACAATGAGCCGTTCTTTAACATCCCCCTTGGGGGACGAATCCCTGATCTTGAGCAAATGCCAACCAACGAGAGCGAAGAGGAGTGGAAATGGAATGACCATGAGCAGGGATTTTCTGCACTGAGGCACCCAGGTACAGCCCAGAGTCTGGGAACATTTAGTAGCTTCTCTCAGTGTCAGTTCTTCTCTCCACCCTGACTTAAATTCCGCCACTCATCTCTAGGTTATCGGTCCCCTATCTGCTGGCAACATCTGCTAATCTGAACTGTACAGGCTATTACACTTGTACTGTTGTTTTGCAAACCAACTGTACTATCAAACTTTGGTTTTGGAAATTGGTACATCAGGACTAAGATTGTGTGGAAAAAATACTCTCTTTTTGTTGTCATAATTATAGTCATAACATGGTTTTACACTGCTCCTTGTCAAGCGTTCAGCTGTTCAGAACTTCAAATGCTATTTGTAAAAAATTTGTATGATATTTGTAAAAAAATGGTGCCAGCCATTTTTGAAACGCACCAACTCTGGAGTGGAAGGCAAGCAATTTTCCTGGTATAACAACCCAGGAAACATAACAGTCCACCTAAAGTTGCAAAGTGAGCAGGCCGATAGAATGAGGGGGAATCTTTAATACTTAAATAGTTCTCAGTTTTGCTTGCGATGTATAAAGGTCAGCACCTACCAGCATCAATGGCTTTGTGAGATCCAGAGGTAATAGTGCCAACTATTGCGTATCTTGACTTTTCTAAGACAGGTACTAATAGCAATGAGGATCTGTATTTCTTGGCTTATGGCATCAAACAAGGGTATTCTAACTTACACGATTTACACCTTGATCTGATTCTCACAAACCTATTAGTATCAGTTTATTAACTGTACAATAGACCCCATGAGGGCTGCGTTTTACTTGACAGTGCTGATCAGATTTCAGAACAATTATTGTATCGTCTAACAAGAAACAGATTTGCAAATAGCTGAGCTCACTCTCAAATTTACCCTTAAAAGTCCATCCAGACTATAGGAACTATATATACATACAGCTTTATGACTGAGTATCATTCGCTTTTCTTTTCTCTCTCATGCCCTGGCTCTCCTCCAACTCTCTGTGTTCTGCGGTTCCCCTGATAGAAAAGTGTGTGTGCAAAGAAAAGGTGCTTGGGAGCGTCACTGACTTCTGCCAAATGAAATACGCTTATGGTAAGTGGGTGACATGCCCTCAAGGTATGATAATTTCATAGTGTTCTCTCCATGCATGTCATTAGCTGATAGCTATAAAAAAATGACAGGACTGGCTAAGTCATGAAATAAGAGGTAGGATTTCTTCAGCCTTTTTTGTCTAGTGACATGTACAACTTCTAATGAAAACTGAATACCATTTTTCATGTAAGACTCCATGATGTTTCCTTTCCACCCAGTTAGCTTCCCTCTTCACAGTGCTCAAATTCCACTCAGTGGAATGGCTGGCCTCTACATCAAGACTAAACGATAAAAACTTTGCATCTAAACTGCCATTGGTTTTGCACCCGTTATGCAGGTTCAAACGGCCACCTTACTTTACCAGGAATGTATTTAATACTGTAGTTTATAAACACCAGGTTCATGCCATCATATGAAGCAAGAAAGGAAAGCCCTGGGATCCTGTGTCATGAGACAAAGCAGCTTACTTGTGGGGCTAATCTAGATGAGACTACCCAGCCAAGAAGCTATGGGATCCAATTAAATGAACGGAACAGAAATTTCCAGGCAACCAGATATTATACCACAAAACAAAAAGTTTAATTCTGCTTTTCTGTGCAATCATAGCATTCTACCATGTGACATGCCTGCTGTCTGATGGGGACCTCCTGTAAAGCAGACAGTCCCTTCCCATAGTACAAAGGTTTTGAGAGGCCACTGTTAAATATCGACACAAGTTTTCAAACTGGAAAATACAAAGCCTAGAATCAGAGCACTTAAAAACCAGACTGTCACCTGTTGATCTGTTTTCCACCCTTTCTATGTATACACACAAGTACTTTCCAAGTCTTTGACATCAGCCCATTAAAAAGTAGTTGCTAAATAATATGGTGAAAGAATCAGTCAACTACTAGTTTTTCTAGTTAATCTAGTTTTTCTTCTCCAAATTTATTTAGAAGAACGAGGACTGAAGTGTAAAAGCACTGGAATACAATTTCTGCAAAATTGCTGCTTTTTTATTTTCCTTCTTTCAAGGTGTCAAAATTCTACCTTTCAGCAACATAAATGAAAATTCATTTAGAAATTCATGGTTGGTCTCTATCTTCATGTGTTTTCTGGCAGTGATAAAAGCAAGAATCCTATCAGCTCATGACAAAGGGACCCATGCAGAAGTTGTTGTAAAAGTGAAGAAGGTCTTGAAATCAGGAAAAGTAAAAATTGCTCGGAGCAACAGAAGCATTTACCCAGAATCCTGGACCAACAGGGGATGTACATGTCCCATTCTCAATCCTGGTAAGGACAAAAAGCTTACCAGGTGTTTTTCTTCCTCTGTGAACAGTGGGGACAATTCATTATGAACATTGGTTATTGCTGCTCAACACTTCCCATCATTCTGTCTGGGGCAGAGTCCTTTGATTCGTCCAGACCAAAGAGGGAAGGATGGAGAGCATAAAACCAAGCAAATTTAAATTGAGTAAGACAGGAAAGTCTTTAATAGTTAGAAAAATAATTTTCTAAGTAAATAAAGCACCTCTTTTTATAACCAGTTTAGGAGGGGGTTCTAGGTTTGCCCTTTAATCACATTCCATCAGAATGATCCATGTTTGTTCATTTTTAATTATGGAAATCTCCCTGCAGCAGTGGAGTGGAGAAGCAGAGTTTTTACACAAAAGATGGCACACGCGTTAACTGTATGAAGCTGGTTAAGATGCTACATGCCAGCATGCCTGATGCTTATGAAATAGAAAAAACCCAACCAGAACTAAATGCAGATTTTCTCTATTTATTGACTGAAGTTGTTTGTTTGGGGTTTTGTTTGTTTTAGCTTTTGTTTTTTTCTAAACTAGGTACTGACTATCTGATAGCAGGCCAGGAGGACTCCAGGACCAGCAAACTCCTTGTGAACATGAACAGCCTTGTGAAACCCTGGAAAGCTCATTTGGGAAAACAAGTATCAGATATTCTTCGAACTGGTTGCAGATAATTTCTGCTCCAGAAGTTACAGTGGTGAACTTTGCCTTTTAGGAACGCTACAGTGAAAGGTGTAATTAATTCACATGTTCCCACTCAACAAGCTCCTAGCTAAAGAGATGAAAGAAGACTTACGATCTTGTCTCCATTCACATGCTTAGACAGGAAACTTGGGACACGACTACTTTTTTCAAGAAGTGCACAGCCTTATCATACAAAATTAACTAGTACAGCATACGTAAGGTGCATGTCAGTTCTTCATTTGAGCCTGTTTCCACACAGACAGAGAATCATTTTACAAGGCAAAACTAAAGATATGGATTAATGTTTCCATACTCCAGGTTAGAGCCTGATGTTAATATGTATAAGCTGCTTACATACTGCATTCATTACTTGGGTGTAGTTCTCTTTAGAAGTGACCACTAACAGGCAGCAATTTATTTCAGCTTTACAAGTGGCATAATACTAAAGAAGCATCTCAAATAATTCTTATTTAAAAGAGCTCAGATTGATTTAACATCAGACTGCAATTATGCCAACATCACAGGTTGCCTTCTAGAAGGCAATATTATCTCATTGCTGAACAGGAACAAACACGTGACTTGTCTTGGGACAACATCCTTTATAGATGTACATTGCTATCATTAGTGCTTAGTGCTGAGGTCCCCTGCAGAAAGCACCTCGGCTAAAATTAGATTCCAAACCCAACATTTGTTCTCAAAGGTCATTTTGCTCTTCGCTCTAGTATTTAGTTTGTAACACCACAAAGGTTTCACAGCGATTACCTCTAAAAAGCCTTAAGGCTAGGAAAGAGCCAAGACATGCAAGGAAGTAACTGCTGAAGTTGAAATTGGAACACTACAAAAGCTACAAGGCAGAAGCAGGAGGTAAATGAATTGGCTGGAATGTGTATTAAATGAGGTAGCTATATAGTTACTGTCAGAGGAACCTGGCTATTCAAACTGTGCTTGAGACCACTGGCATTTGGTTGCACCTGGCACTTTCATTCCACTTTATGTCCTCTCAGTCACACTTCAGGTTAGGACACTGAAACTTGGCTTCTTTACCATTGTGATGGGGATTATTTTTCCCTCTACAGAAGTAGTAACACCCGCACTCTAGGTAAAAACAGTTCTGTTCTGCAAAAGCATTCTTTCTAAATCAATTTTGCCCTACCCTGTAGTAATTAAGGGGTAGCTACTTAAGGTAGTGACTTAAGTAGCTACAGTGTTAAGCTACAGTAGCTTAACAGTGTTTGAGAAAATTGTAGTTTAAGACCTGTGTCCCCCGTTCAAGGACTCATGATCAAATGAAGCTGGTTGGAGCACACTCTCTCAACAAGTAAAGCAGAAATTACATTAGTCAGTCTTTTCTTTCAGGGGGTTACAGAGAAGCACCATGCACGCGTGCTACTTTCACGTATTTCTATTTCAAGTCTGTAACTTTTTTTTTAATGCTCTCAGGAAAAAGGAGATATCTTCGTTTAGCACTGTCTGACTGGCACATGGAGTATCTAGAAAAACCTAACACTAACACAGAAGGATGAAAGTCCTGTCTACAACTTAGGCCATCAATTTGTTCTATTTATAACCGGGAATCTGAAAAACCAGCTTCTTTCATTCCATTTGTTGCTGTTTGCCTTTTAGTTTCATATTGGTTGAACAGCAGAAAAAGCCACAGCTCATTTGGAAACAGATGACAGGCAGATATTTACAAAACAAAAGTTCCACTTTTCTTCCTCAGTGCATAAACAGTATTTATACCTCCCGCCTTTTCAGAGTCTCCCCTCCTCCAATGCTATTGCTTTCCATCGTTCACTTCATTATTTATTTGTTGTTACCTAAAGTGGTATCCAACAATATGGCATCTCCAACAACCCATTTAATTAATGCAATAAAACACTTTTAAACCAAGAAATTTGGCTTGATTTGAAATGTCAGCTTACAGAAATTAAGAGCATAACAACTGCTTTCTTTACTGTCTCCAGAAATCGTCTCACAAGAAGATTTGACTAGCTATCTTTCAAATATCAATAAAAATAAAGATGTGTTTGTGAATTTACAGTCTGTTCTCAAGGAGCCTCTCAGAATAAGTAAAAATCAAGTGTAAATTCATAGCTAAGCTAAGGAACACGCTTTTCAACACAGGCCATTTTACCTGTAGGGGATTTTACTTGATGATGATCATACTCCACTTTGGTTTATAGCCAGTATCATTTTAAAGCAAACTCCCATATTCCACTTTTTCTGCCAGACTGGTGATTTGGTGGGGAGGGTAAACATCTGCGTAGTTCCCTTCTGTGGGTGAAAGTTATTGTTTAACATGGTCATTTACAAGCATTTCCAGCTACTGCTAGCATCAAGATTATTTGGAACAAGACTATTGATCATAGAATGGTTAGAGTTGGAAGGGACCTCAAAGATCATCGAGTTCCAACCCCCCTGCCATGGGCAGGGACACCTCCCACTAGAGCAGGTTGCTCAAAGCCCCATCCAGCCTGGACTTAAACACCTCCAGGGATGGGGCAGCCACAACTTCTCTGGGCAACCTGTTCCCGTGCCTCACTACCCTCACAGGAAGAATTTCTTCCTAAAACCCAATCTAAATCTCCCTTCTTCCAGTTTAAAACTGTTACCCTTTGTCCTAATCACTACACTTCCTGACAAAGAGTCCCTCTCCTGCTCTCCTGTAGGCTCCCTTCAGATACTGGAAGGCTGCTAGAAGGTCTCCCCAGAACCTTCTCTTCTCCAGGCTGAACAGCCCCAGCTCCCTCAGCCTGTCCTGATAGGAGAGGTGCTCCATCCCTCTAATCATCTTGGTGGCCTTCCGCTGGACCCATTCTAAGAGTTCTATGTCCAGTCTTGTTCAACATATTCATCAGTGACGTAGATGAGGGGACCGAGTGTATCCTTAGCAAGTTCCCTGAGGATACCAGACTAGGAGGGCTGGCTGACACTCCAGAAGGCTATGCTGCCATCCAGTATGGCCTGGACAGGGTGGAGAGCTGGGCAGAGATGAACCTAATGAGGTTCAAGAGCAAATGTAAGGTCTTGTACATGAGGCGGAAGAATTGTGGGCTGCGATATAGGTTAGGGGCAGACCTGCTGGAAATCACTNAGGGCTGGCTGACACTCCAGAAGGCTATGCTGCCATCCAGTATGGCCTGGACAGGGTGGAGAGCTGGGCAGAGATGAACCTAATGAGGTTCCTGCACTTGAGGAGGAAGGATTCCAGGCACTAATATAGGTTAGAGGTGGACTTGCTGGAAAGCACTTCTCCTTAGAAGTATCTGGTGGTCCTGGTAGATAGTAAACTATCCATGAGCCAGCAATGTGCCCTTGTCACCAAGTGGGCCAAAGGAATCCTGGGTTGCGCAGGGAAGAGTGTGGCCAGTAGATCAAGGGAGGTCATTCTTCCCCTCTACTCTGCACTGTTGAGGCCACAACTGGAATACTGCATCCAGTTCTGGGCTCCTCAGTTCAAGAGAGACAGGGAACTACTGGATAGGAAACCCAAAAATATTCAGTTAATTTATTTGCCTCCTTCTAATTTCCCATTCTTATTCTTATTGAATCTCTAATTTACTTGCAGGTACCTGTACAGCTGAGTCTACTTCATTCTTTTCATTCCAACCAGTAGCTCTTGTTTAATGGTTTTGTTCTAAAGAGTAGCAGGTATTCCATAAGCATGGAATTCAATTGAAAGTGAAAAATGAGAGCACATTGGGGTAAGTCAACACTGCAAGTTGACCTTTTATTGGGATCACTACTTCTGCTAATCAGGTATCATTTTGAGTTCACAGAGAAGAAGCATAAAAGAACAAAGTTCTAACTCACACCGAGCTACCATGTGTGATATCTTTGTTGTGCAGGGCTGCAAACCAGGTAGCCTTTCTGAAAATAAATATCTAAATAAACGGAAACTGTATAGATCAAGTTAGAACAAATATTGATTAAAGAAGAGGTGAGAAAGTTTAAATTGATCACCATAAGGCTCTGGAAAGGAAAAGAGTTATTTAACTACCATAGAAGGTATTCCTGTAAAAAAAAAAAAAAAAAAAAAGGATTGTTTTGTAGGTCTGTACAATATCACATCCCTTGTGACCCTCTCTGTGACTGTATGTCTTAGGTGGCATGGTAATACAAAGAACATTAACATGGAAAAAAGATTGCTTTGCCCAATACAGAAGTGGCTGGACAGCTTTTTAGTATATCTAACACGGTCTTTAAAATGGCCACATAAACAGCCCTACAGCACCCAAATAGACAAGACACCTCATAGGCAGTAACAACCACAGAGCAAACAGTAGCAGTGATGTATCACTTGGAAATCCTACATAAAGATGAAATAAAAGCCTTTATCCACAAGAAAAGTCTAGAAAGCTGTGGAAAATTTGTGATAGGGCAGATGATAGCTTGAAGCAGAATAACATGCAACTCTCCACAGATAGCAGCAAATTCAGGATGCTGGAGGTCAGAGTAGCTCTCAACAGCTGTAGCACGTGTATCCATGAATACATAGTCATTCTGGCAATACGGACACTTAAAGCATTAGCAGTAGTTCATTAAATGGCCATTACGAATGCTGAGCCCTAACTCCAACATACCAACATGTTGCTACTAATGCTTCCTTCCCCAGCGTCTGCTCTTAGCTGGCAGCCAAGAAGGAAAACATACCTGTGCACGATCTTACGAGAGGCTCACTGCTATAAAGAGCATTTGCTCTGTAGCACTTACCATGTCTCAATTTTTCCATACTGCTTGATGTAAGCTTTCTTTCAATTGCTAATATTCACATCAAGTGCTCCTTCAAGCCCCCAAAACCCGGAGAAGTTACCGTGTTATCTGTTATGCGCCACATGTTTTTTTTTTTACTTAAAACTTCAATTAAAAATACTCATTTATATTGATGTGAGGCTTGGGATCTATTTTGAAATTTTAAACCATGCAATCCTCAAGCCTCATGCATGTTAATTCTTTTTAAGTTAATAAATCCCAAACATTCCAAACATCAGGCTTGTGCTTTGATAGCGTTAGCACAGTCAGGTAAATGGAGAAAGTCATTTACCTAACAAGGCAACCATGATCTACTCTGCAACTTACCAAATTTACAATTTTTTTGGCATGAGAATACGTACAGATTACAAACAAAACCCAAGTACAGTTAATTTATGTAAATGGCATGTTAATTCAATAACTGGTCAAAACCCAATCCTGCAAAGTCTTATGTGTAGGAACTTGCAGGAGCTTAATATCCAAAATAAATACACACAAGAAGTTTTACTGGTTTGAGGTCTAATGAGGTCTAATAAAACCACATCCTAAAGCAGCTTCTTTACACAGAGTTGATCTGTAGGATGCAAGGCATGAAAATAGAAATGCACAATAGGTAGGTGGAAGATGCCTTACCTATAAATGCTCAGCTCTCACGTAGACAAGTCTGTCCACAAAGGCCTCCGTGATGAAAATCAAGGCAAAGTATTACAGACTTACCTTTGAAACTCTACATTAGTGTTGCACTTACTCCAGCAGGTCCTATACAAGTTTCTACCTTACTTGTAGACTTCTACTGAGAAAACTTCACCCTGTACAACCCAAGTCTCCATACTTCACACATTAACAACATGATAAATATTACCATCATGCTTTTGTCTTGCAGCTGAGAAACATTATAACGTTCCACTTCCAAGTGCGTAAGTCTCAGTCTTAAAAGCAAATTCAGATCCAGGAGACTGTACCTGTATATTGGTACTAGAGTAATTTTATGGCAGGTGTAGTGCCTTCATGACAAGTACAACAGGCCAACACGAGACAATGATAAATACAAGTTCTGCCAGCCCAGACTATCAGTCCCTCCACTCCTCTGCATTTAAAAAATTGCAAGTCTACCTCTGAAACTATTCACTATTTGTAACATGGCCTTTATGAGAAAAATCGTAAGCGCTGAGGATATTTCAATCGTTAACTGTGCAGGTAACATCCATTAATAACACATCACACAATCCCAATATAAAAGTGAAATGGTATCAAGTGGCCTAATTCTAAATCAGCAGCTTCACACACAGAATAGGAAATGCTAACTACAAGCATGGCATCGGACCAAATTCTGCCAACCTCTGCATGTTCCACGTAGGGCCAAATTGGAAGAAAATCAGCTGGATCCAACATAGTTCATTAGAATAGATTCTTTATGATGCAAAGAGAAAGGTGAACTAGAAACAGTTATTACATTTACTAATATTTCAGTGTTTTAGCAGTTTTTAGCCTGTATCTCGGCTTTCATACTATCGTGATGCATCAGTATTTGAGAGAGCGGTAAGCTACTGATTCTTCCATGCTCAGCTACAGATCTGTAAGTCTTGAACTAGAACTCTACTCATCTTACCCTATGCATTCAGAGCTAGCCATCAATGACAAAGACTGGGGGGAAAAAAAAAAAAAGCCTAATTTCTTACTGCTTCAGGCCATGTGAACTCCATGCTCTAGCTCTGAATTCACCACCAAATTACCTAGGTTGATACTTTAAATAACCTCACATGGACTCATGAACCTCATGAGCAACACTGGGGACAGTGAAAAAGAATTATCAATATTATAATCATTGCTGCAGTTCACTCTTCCTCTATTGAGTAGGTTTTCTCTCACGTTCTCAGTGTCACTAACAAAACATCAGCTCCAGAGGAGTTAAAAGCAGTAGAAAAACAACTGCAGACAGGCTGGTGCTGTTCAACAAAATGAAGTCATGTCCAATGAATAGAGCCGATTAAATGGCAAACTGCTGGTAGTTTCTCTACACTGTCCCACACTAACACTGCTAGAATTTTAATGAGAAGTAAAACAAGAGTCCAAGAAGCATATAATATCTTTTTTCTTCCCTAGGAATAAGAAAGTAGGTTCTACCTATTTAGGTAACAACTTTCCTCAAAGAGATTCATTGATGTGCGATCAGATAAGTGCCTTAGATGAACAGGAGACATCACTATAAGGTTTAACAAGGACATTGTCAGTAAGAACTGCGTAGGATATAGATCTTGTTTCCAACATGTCCCTGCCAGATCACCAGACCTAACGATCCCTAGAATAAACTGCAAGATAAACATCACACCTGAAGTAAGGTCTTATCTCTAGGAAAGTTACTAAACACAAGTTAAAGTTAGGTCTTTGAAACGCAGGTAGGCTGTACTGCAGAGAAAAGCAGGAAAAAAAAATTACCAACTTTTGAACACATTCTGAACATGCAGCTGTATCTAATTTTAACCATTTTCCAGTGGTTAGCTATATTTTAAAAGATATTTTATGTTAAAACAATCACCTGTAAGAGACAAGTTTTACAGGCAAACTTCATCCCCATCAGATGTGACATATGCTCTGCTGATTAAAGTTGAAGTTGATTTCAGGAACAACCTCATCTTAAGAAACAAGTCATAACAATTTGTGTTTGAATTTTTGGCCTGCATCATGCAGGGGTTCCAGCTAGTTGGTAACAGTCCTACCCAGCCTTCAAAACTACAGCCTGTGTCATCACTGCATTAACTCCAGCCTTATATGGGTGTGCAACAACCAAAGGAGAATGATTAAAACTGGGAAACTGAAGTATTGCACAGTAATACTGTACAAGGCAGTATTTTAAGAGCAATGATAAAAGCCTGCAGGACAACTACAATTAAAAACACTTCTTTTAGTTTGAAAAACTAAATGGATAAAATCCAACTGGGATTATATCTGCATATAACTGTTCAGGCTAAACAATCTGTATTATAAACATATTCTGTTCCATGTAGAAGCGCTTTGTGCCTTTTTAACAGTTCCTTTTAACTAAATTCTAATAAACATTTAATCACATTCAACACATCAGTTTCTATAAGACAGAGATCAATTAAAAGGCACAGAATTAAATATAGAGCAATAATTTCATAGTGAAAGCTTTCCCCTCCCTACCAATGACTGCTTTTCCCTTGACACACAGAAGCACCCGATACAGCACGCATAAAATCATTACAAAAATGATTCCATGAGAGCACTTTCTCAGTAAGATTTGAACCCACTATTCCCCTCTGTGAGAATCAGTAGTTTTCTGATGGCAGATTAAGAACGAAGATGATACTTATGCAGAAAATAAATACATAAGAACAAGACAGCAACATGCAGCTTTAAGTTTTGTATCCAGAAAATAAAAATAAAACTTGTTATCACCTGCTATTTCACAAGCTTGCTGCATATTGCTGGGCATCATTTCATTATCTTTATTAAGTACTAAAATAACCACCGATTGACCTTAGATTTAAAATGGGAACATGCAACTATAAGAGAAATGGTGTCAACAAAGCAACGCTGGGAAACATAATAGAAAAGTATCATATTATCTATACATAGAGGAAAAAAAACCCAAACCAAACAAATTCCACACAATTTATTTTTTCCCTGCTCATCTGATTTATAAACCAGTCTACTACTAGAGATGGAAAAGAAATCTCTGTGTAAATTCTGTAACACTGTTGATGGAAATATAATGGTCAAGAAAGTCAACCTTAGCCTAAAAGTGCATCATCAAAACCAGCTGCAGAGCCCACACTGAACAGGTTCTCTTTCTTTACTTTCATGGGTCCATGGAAGTGGCAAGATGTATTTTACTGTTGATCTGCCTTCTCATTCCTAATCTTTCACTGAAGTGCAAGCTTTAGTACATGGTTGTCTGAAATTAAAATCCAGAAGAAAATCTGGCTGCATTTTATTTCTCTTAACACAGCAAAATACAAATTTCTTGTCAGGAAACATACTCTTAAGAACTAAACCAGAGAACAGGGGGGACTGGACTCTATCTTAACACATAGCCCTAGCTCCCTACCAAGCAAGTCTTTACCACTGTCTCAAGTGATAAAGACCTCTTTAGGATTAGAGATACGACTTCCTTTTTCAAAACAGCTCAAACACATTACACAGTGGTTTTTGCAGTTTCTGACACAAGGCCTTTATACTTACTGCATATTTATACTGAACGTAGGACAGAAACTCCATCTTAAACGCACCCTCAAGTATGTCAGATTATATGATGTAAGTTCCTCTGCATTATTAGGTTCAACTCCCTGCTGTAAGACCAGGATTCTTGCATTTTATGATTTGGTACAAAGATGCTATAAATACTGTTACAGAGGATAAATCTAAAACCTGTAGAGCATTGAGACAACGTGGGAAAGAAAAGCACAGCAGAAAAGAAAAAAAAAAAAAAAAAAAGAGAAAAACAGTTCTTGGAACAGAGCACCCCTTCAGAAACAGCTCTTGCTTCTTCACAGATAATGCACTAGATTTCCATTTGAAGAACCAAAAGCTTGGGTATATGTGATTTATTTTTTGTTTGGTGCCCAGCATTTATCTGATCACCTAAGATCTCATTTTCGTGTTCCAATTGCCCAAGTGCCAGGGTTTATCACTGCTGCTTTTGTGCCCATTTACTCAGGCTAACTTGGCACTTGTCTTCCTATACCTGGAAGAGTCACACTGAGAAACTCTGTCAACACTTTGTTTCTTTTAAGAACAAAGAGATGCTGAGAGTACCTGCCTGCCATGTTCTCAGAACTGAGTAGTTGCCAGTCACTTAATGCCCTACAATGTTTTTGAGGATCCAACATAATGTGGAAATATAAACAGCTCAAACACTGTAAAATGAAATATAAACAGCTCAAACACTGTAAAATTTAACGGAAAATCCCCTCAAACACTCAGAAGCATCATCGCCAAACACTGAACTAACTTGAGCAAACAACAAGGTGCCAAAACATTATATGGAAGCAACATTGATGAGCACTCAAGACTGCTGCCCACAGAGACAGGCAAGTGTTTAAATAATTACTAGACTTACTTGACTACATTATTGCCACTACAAGTTTTTATTTGGTTAATCAACACATAAGGAGAGGAAAAAACACCCCACAGCTCTGCAATGAACAGTTAGTGAAGCCACAGGTCCAATTTGTTTTGCTGTGTAACTCTCACAGCCTGTATTTTATTAGGAAAGAAAAACAATGTAGTGTTCCCTTACTCACAGATATTAAACTATAGTGAATTACTATTAAATTATTTGCACCTTTAAAGTAATAAATATTTTAATAGCTGTTCAGGCCCTCTCTAGTGCTGGTTCATGATACAGAGTCTACTACCGCTGCTGAAAATGCTTTACATTTTTAATGCCTTCCTGCCCGGGGAGAAAAGAACAGGACACAAATAAAAATTTGACAAGCTGGAGCAACCAATGTTCACAACCCACAAATCGATTCCAAGACTGCTTACAACACAAAAGAATCTCAAGTCCAAGCAGTGTTAACAAGAAAAAAAAAAACACAAAAGAAACAAACAACACACAACCAACCACACCACACAGAAACAGGAGCTTTCAATGAAGGTAAAAAGTATTCGCTTTTTAATATGCACTAAGTCACAGTATCTGTTTTGAGATCATTACACCAGGTAACATTTTCATTGTGTTTTCAACATACTTTAACAAGAACCTGTCTAGACACTGAAGGAGCAGGTACTAACTAAAGGAACCCAAAAAACCTGTGGTTTCAGATGAAAAATAAAGCTAGTGGCCAACATTCTCCCCATTCATCTTTATCAACGGTTGTACAACAAACCATTTTAAAAAATGCAAAAGCCATCACAGTAAGTAAACGAAACCAAGGATTAACACCTGTCAATCTTTTTCTGGCAGTCCTTACCTGATGCTGGTAGCAAAATGCAACCATAATCTAATAAGACCATTTCAAATTATTTCACAAATTCTAGATTTAGGCCATTATCAATGTCCTGTATCACTCCAAAAAAAGAAATCTTTAAGGAAAAACAATCATTTAATGCAATTTCTATTAAAAGAACAGAATACATTAAAAAAGGAGCAGCTATTGATCAGAACATACTGAAATGAAGACAGACCTGGTGCACTAGTGGAATTTTAGTTGAAAGCTATATATACTTAAAGACATTATTCTTGTCCAAACTCAAGGAGAACTTGAGGGTAAAAAACAGCTGTTAAAGTATTAACTGCGTCTGGTAGCAGGTTACACAATACATACACATACTCGTTGTTTTCGCAGTATTTATTTTGCAAGGTTGTAGCACTGAGATTTCTCTTTCAGCAATAAATTATTCACTATCATACAGTGTACAGAACAATGGTGAACATTTCTTGACAACTCAAAAGACAGACATACTGCAAAAGTCCATGTCTCTGAAAATGAAAAATGGAGACGACAGCCTCCTTGCATCTTCATTAGCTAGATCCCTTCTCCTCATTGGCAGCAGAAGCCTCCATAGAAGTAGCTTCCAAATCTTTGCTCAACTTCTCTTTTTCTTCATTTTCATCCTCTTGAGGGTAAAGATCTGGGTATTTTTGCATGCATTCCTGCATGGCACGGAATTGGTCCACACAGTCTGATCCCTTTATTTCTTCTGTGCTATAGTGGAAACAAGAAAAGGCTGACTTGAACTGTTCCCCACAGGGACCACTAGCCATTCCACCCAGACATGGGCAATTCCAATTGATATCTCCATTGGGCAATATCAATCCTGAACAAACAAGAGAGAAGAAAAATTAAGCGCTCCTTCCAAAAATTGACTTCATTCAGTGCAAGCTGCTAGGTTGCAGATGTAAGCTAAAGTATCAACAATATCATGTTAGTTCTGTAGCTTCAAGGGTGCTCAACATCTTTCACTTCCTAGCCAGTCTCTTGCTACCTCTGATCTGTATGATACTTTCCTGGCACAAATAAGATTAGCTGTATATCCATGCCTGAATTAAGTCTTCCTCCCTGGACTACAGACTGCTGGTAATATTCTAAAGGAAAGTGCAACACAGATCAAAGTCAAGCCAATCCACTTGCCAGACTCTGTCAAGACAGAGTAAGCCTTAAAAGCATGTCATATAAGTCATTAGAATTAAATTCCAGTGTTAAGGATAGAACTCTTTTAAACCAAGTTGGATGAATGCATTTTTCTTCTTGTTTTAAATGACCTCTGGAATATTATTCTACAACTTCATTCCTTAAATGTGAACTGGAAAACTGGAATTATAAAAATGAAAATAAACTTATTTCTACAACACAGATTAAGTCAGATGCCACAGAACAGAACCAGCGAGAGCATGCCAGTCTGTCTGGTTCCCAGAAATCAAACGGTGCTTTAGATCACAACTGAAAGTGAGCTAGGTTTCCTTTCAGACTCTAAAGAAATTGGAACAGGTGTAAATTTCTGCTCTGGAACAGTTAAAGTCATCACAGAAATACTTCAGTGATGGAATAGCAAGGTGAGAATTTAAATGAGCATATGTTCTTCAAGACATCAACTGATGTGTACAATGAAGTTCAAGCAGCAAGTCAGAGAACTCACTTCCTCTCTAAGTTTTAGAAAACCTTTTAAACAGTCAGGTCTAGAAATGTAATAAAACAGACTTGTTCATAAAGGCTTCTAGAGTCTCCAATACATTGCTCTAAAACATTAAATATCCATTACCTGTCTCTATTTTGCAAGAACATACATGTAATTATATTAATTTACAAAGAACAAGATAAATACTGTGCTGTGATCCAAGCTGATTTCTTCTCCACTTTAAGAGATTGCTCTCCTCCTCTCTGGTAGAATTCCTCAACTTCATCTCCAGGTTGAGTTTATGGAGAAGCTAAACTTCAGGTTTATGCACACGTTAAGTACTTTCCCTTTAGAAGCAGTATGAATCTGCCATTGTCAGAGAATTAATGCAACTTTATTCTGATCCAAACATGAAATTATACTTAGGGCCTGATGTAACTTGATGTTACTTAAAATACTCCCACAGAATTCAGTAAGCCTATTTATGGTCTTTGTCCTGTGGAATCATGAAGTTCCACCTGTACATTTCACTCCCACTTGCAGCTCCACAAACACCAGACCACAATATCATGAATCTTATGAACAGGTACAACAAAAGCAGCTCAACCATGTTTACTCCTACATTAAAAGGATTAAAGAAAAAATTTACTCTGATTTGCAATTTGTCAACATGTTCTAATTCAGTCAATGCAATTCAGCAGAAAATTGGTCAGTCAAATCTCAGTATTGATCAGTCTCATTTTCGTTACAGAAAAGTAATAGCCTCCTTAGCATGACTTAGTCAACTACAATAACACTGCCATTTTTCATAGATCACACTTTATTCAGCAAGATAGTTTTGTACACTATCTGTAACAACCACTGCACTGAAAAGATATACCTAGCACAGTGCATCGTGGTGTCTCTAGCTGCCTGGAGGAAAAGCAGAACTTTTGAGACAAGGGAATGGATAGCCAGTGTCAGATTCCTCATTGCCAGGGATAACATAAAGCAGAAAGAAGTTGATCATACAGTGTAGAAGAAATATGGCTTGTTCTGTAAACCAGATTTAAGTCCTATAATCTTTCTCATTAACATCAACCAGTCACTTTAAACAGTCATTTTTCTAATACTTAAAAAAGAATAAAATGAAGAGCTCCAAAAGGTCCCTGAAGACAGAATTAATTACTTGTAAAATGCTTCTCTTAAATTGTTCCTTTTAGAACCAGAACTGCCTTGTAAGCATGCACATTTTTAAAACAATCCAAGAGTTATCCTATAAACAGTATATTCTTGCGTATCACATGAGCATTGATGTGCACCTATTTGATCACTGAAATAACATCCAAATTTGATGCTATTTGCACAGAAATCATGCTTTAAAAAAAAAACCAAAAACCAAAAAACAAAAAAACCCAAACAGATAAGGCAAGCATTTTCTCACTGATAATTACAGCAGAATGCTCACTTCAATTATTAATATATCAGCTAGCTTAGAACACAATTAAAACTGGAAGAGATTATACCTATCACTCTGAATGCCAAGTCTGCACTAGACAGGATCACTATTTTAAATTAAAATTAAATTGTCTTTCAAATGCAGCTTGAACTATATTGATCCAGCAGGTCATTATCTACTTGAGCCTGCGCTTGGGGAAGAGAAAACAAGTCTGTTTACGTCATAGCAGATCACGGCTTGCGTTACCAATTAACTGCTGGCATCACACAACCTAATCTCTCTTAGCTCACGGGATCTGTTAATATTGTGGTTGAAGGGAGGCCTGTCTGCATTTATGTCACGACTTGTCTTTGTACTTGCTGCAATGAAGTTCCTAACGTTTTGAGAAAAGCTTCCTAGCTAATATGACAAAAACTCTAATAAAAAAGTTCATCTGCCAGTGATTCACAATGAAATATGATAGACACAAAGGAAGCCGGATTGAAAGTGACTTCTTCAAAACCTAATAAAATAAAGTCTTATTCTTAAGGGAGCAAACATCTCAGTGAAAACTAGAGATCTTTCATATTTAAATTCTTTCACCTGCAACACAAAAGACCAGAAACAAGCTTTACAATGAGAATACTAGTTAGAAAATGGTGCAAATGAATTCTTAATTTGTTTCCATCAGCCACAGCTGTTAAAATGCAGAGTGAACTTTGAGATACACTGCAATATGAAACACTAACTTGAACCTAACCCTGGTTTGTCTGCCATCCCATTTAACATGGCTTCATTTCTTTCAATGTTTTCAGCTTAAAGTGAGCAAGTAACATCTTGCCTACCAAAATCACGTAAGTAATAGGGAACAAAATAAATCAATCTTGCAAACGATAGAAATAACAAAATACTACCACAAAACTTTATTTTCTCCCAAGGGAAACAAAGCACAAGGTTTCCTGAGTGATCCACTGACTGAAGTAGACTGCTCAAACACTAATGTCTGTTAATGCCTAAAACAAAATAAGAACTACCCAAAACTTCCAAACCACATATTTATTTTAAGTATACAAAAAGGCCCCTACAAAAAAAAAATAAAATCAAAACCTCAAATAAAATTTTCAGCTGTATTAGAAAATCATACAGAATATGCTATATCTATATAATAAAGCTATTCTTTCCCATATATATATGACTGTTCTATGTATAACAGCAGAAAAGATGAAAAGAGTCATTATAGTGAATTATACCACAGAAGTTTAACACTGGAAATCAAGTCTCCTATTCAAAGCAGAAGCTAAATTAGAAAAGCCTGCATGTTACTTTATGTACAGCAAAGCCCTTTCCAATTTTCTTTTAAATAAGAGCCACATGAGCCAGAGCTTCTGCACTTTAACATTCTAAAATGTTTTGCCCATATGTCTTTTCTGACCTCAAATTTCACTCACATTAGATGCAGCTACATTCTGTGATATGTCAATTATTTCTCTGTTTTGATCTGGTGCACTGTAACCTGGCATCTTTCAAGTGATTTTTCAGAGAACCCTTAAAACTTGGTAGTAACTTATCTACCACATGCCCAGACAAAAAAAAAAAAAATAAAAAAAATCCCCATACCAAAAAAACCCAACTCAAACTTATTAACAGTATTTAAACAGAGTTGACACAGTTTCTCATTTTAAATCACAGACACATTTTCACTGTAAGGTGTCCCCGATGTAACTAGCTTCTAGCTTTCTGTTTTCTTCCCTGGTCTACAGTTTTGGAAGCAGGTGTTCTACCATGCTGTAAATACACAACTGCTAGAAAAAGCAACCCACCACCTCTGCTCCTCACCAGTCTCACCAGACCCAGCAAAATACACTTAAGAGGATTCAATGAATATGGCATTCAATCAAAGAGGAAGTAGCTCCTAATTTTGGCTAGTTTATTACCCAAAGTGGCACAAGACTGTATACTTGTGGGTATATGTACAAACAGAAAAAGAATAATTTGGGCAGAAGGGGTGGAGCATGAGACAGAAGAGAATAATTTTCTGTGCTCACACTTCATTGTTATAGTATGTCTCTCTATTATGCTAGATCCGAGACTGGCACCCTTCCCTTTCCTCTTAAAAGCTGGTGTCAAAAATAGATGCTTTGTTATACGATCAATATGCATCCACATGCTATTGCTAGATTGACACCTTTTACTGGTATTTATCACCAAAGACCGTAAATGATCATAAGGGGCAAAACAGGTGAACTTTAAACAACTACATGTAACATCAATAGAGTGCATAGGTGATTTTACTTAGCTAAACAGCAAGCTGTACAGCACACAAAGTGGTTCACGTGGGTAAGTTAAGTTCACTTAACAGTTCAGTGAAGGATAAAATCTCCAAGGGTTTTTTGTGTTCTCCAGATGGGATATCTAGAAAAAGTATCTTTCTCTGCTTCATCTTGCAAGCAGTCTCCAGTTTTTCAGAGAAACCAAAAGCCACAGGCCACAGAAAAGGAATGGGGAAATGAATTCAATCATCTGATCATTAGAGGCTGTTAACTCTTCACTTAATAGACCAGTATCAGATTTTAAATTTGCCTGAGACAGGAATTAACAACTCTGATTTTGTTTCGGTCCCACATAGCATACTCACAGGAGTAAATACTATTAAAAATGAGCTCTCTTCAAACACTATTTTCCACCTAAGTATGAACTGCTTTACTTGAACCATTCCTTTTTCCATCCAGGTCAAAGCAGTAAAAGCTATGAGTGCCACAGATTTTATTGCCTGGTACAAGTCTCTATCTGAAATCTCTAGGGGTTAATACACCATCCCCATGGTGAAGATGATGACAAATCCCAAACATAGACTGTTCCCACCAAACAGGCAGTTTAGGTATTTGGTTTCAGACAGCAAAACCACCTACCTGAAAATATTAAGTAGAACTCCTGACAAATACTAAACTGCAAGTTGCTAAACACCTTTCTGAAAACGAAATTATTTCATTGTTCTTATTTCGGTCATTATAAATCTGAACACTCATCAGTGATGACGAGCAAAACATTTAGAAACATCTACTGACCACTTACAGTTGTGATGAAGCCAAGATAGGTGGCTAAATGAAACACAGATCCCTGCATGAAAAAAGTTATTTAATGACATAGGAAAATATGGTTCAAATTAAACTACATACCGTATCAGCTAACAAAGCAACCCCCGTGTGAACCAGCTTGCAAACTGTTCTTAAATACTGCCCTCTAAAGGTCACAAAGACACTTGCAGAAATTATTGGAGCAAATTTTTTTTATCATGGTAGGAATATTTCATTTACCTATTAGAAATAACCTAAAATATGCCCTGTGCAATCAGAATTGATCTCAGAAGTATGCTGCTCTCTTAAGCTTCCATTTTCAGATTAGATCTACTTCACATAAAAACTGAAAACTTTACCTATATCCTTTCAAGGCAAGATGGCTACAGTTGAAAACTGAGTAACTTGAAGTTAACCTGTCGTGTGCCATTGAAAAATATTTAAAACAGTGAAAAAACAACCATAATTTTCACTGGTTAAGCTCTAACTTTGTTAATAAATGAAATGAAGGAAGATTTTTTTCTGGTTATCTCTGGCTACTAACTAAAACTATAAGCCATCAACTGATGTATTTGAACAGGCCACTTTGTTGGGGGGAAAAAAAAAAAATTCCTTACAATGGTGTTTGGTTGATATGTCATTTGTGATGTCCTAATTTGGAAGTTAAAAAAGCTAAGAGTTTGGGAGTCAAAAATGCTAAGAGCTTATCTACTGAATAATCAGCTACCTTCTTCAAAAATTAACAATTCGATCCTATTTCATACAAAGTTTGAGCTTTGTTCTTGTTTTTTAAGATTGTTAGAATATGATGTATGTGACATATCACTTCTTACTTCCATTCTTTTGCTTGCTACTGACCTTGTTCTTCATAAGGGTCATCCGGGTCATCTGCAACCAACTCAGCACTGCTTGGTGTCTCGTGGTCCTCCTTGGTCACAAATATAATTCTGTCTTTTCCTACCATAGAGGAGACAACAACCAAAAAAGTTCAGAGAAAACTGAGACAGAAGGAATCACTTACAAAGCTGGTGAAGACCACAAGGTAATGAGATATTCAACATGATGTATTAATGTTAAGTATAACAGAATTAACTCACTATTATCAGTCACCTTCAATTAGAACAGCTGTTTGTTCAGAGAAACACAAGCACAACTGATATTCTATTCTTCTCAAGTTCCAATACTCATAGCAACGTGCTGTAATGGCCGCAGGTCACAGTACAGTTCATTGGACTGTGAAGTTAACAAGCTGCTTCAAAACAAGCTTGAACTACTCTGCTGCCAGGAATAACCCAGATGAAGAAGGGGCTAGGGGGTTAAAAAAAAGGTGAAGCGAAAGAAAAATTATACTAAGCTACAGGGAAGTCTTCAATAGGCTACTTACTAATAACAATACTTTTCATTAAAGACCAGTGTAATATTTTACAATAATTATCTGAATTAAATACTGAAGAGCACCTTAACAGCATAGAACTAACTATACTGAAAAGTGCTGTGAACATTACAAAAGAGTAGAAAAACACCACAGTGCACTTCCTGCTCTTTAACCACTCTTGATTTAGCAAAGAGGTTTTTCATCAGTGGGGAGGTTTGGCTGGAAACCTGAATACAGTTTTCTAACAACTCTGTAAAACTACAAAAAACACACTGAGGCCGACATAAGCAGAGAAGAACAGCTGGCTGAAAACTTTCTGAATGCCCGAGTATTCAGGAAAGGAAGGGAAGCTCCCCCCAAACTTACTTTCATTCTTTGAATTCATGAAGGTCACTACAATGACATTCTTAGAAATCATTATCTTCTTGCCCCTTAGTGTGGCCTCAACTAGCAGGTGTTCAGTAGCTCCCTTTACTTTGCTCAGTAACCAATATGCAGCTAAACATGTCTGAGAAACAGATAAATCTGAACTCTTTTAAAATGGAGTACAGCCTTCTGTCAACCCTGCATTGTACTCCAGAGAACTTTACAGTGTAGGGCAGCCAGTCCTTTCTTATGTGAAAGGAACTAGAAACACATGAACTCTAATGTCCGCTATTGTAATTTTGTGGGATGCCATAACACAACTTAGAGATGTTGCAAAGATCCAAGATGTTGTTAAAATGAATTAAAACCACGACTACCTCAATACAGTTTATAATCAGCATTCAGTGTGCCAAATTTCAACATGGCATTTAGAACTACAGAGCGGCTTTTTTTTCCAGTTTGAAACTTCACATTCATTCGAGGGCGGGGGTAACATACCCCCCAGGATACGGAGTGGTCAAGCCTCC
>VZRU01012884.1:0-14368 GCA_013398155.1 Pedionomus torquatus
GTGGGTGATAAGTGCTTCCCTCCCATGGTGGCACAGACCAGGTTTGCCCCATCTTTGGGAAACATTGCATCGTGAAAGGCCAGAGCAAGCAAAAGCGAATGGTGGACAGGGCTGGTGAGTGTGTCTAGTTTTCTGTCTCCTATGGCTGCTTCTCAAGAATTTGTTTTCCTTCTGATAAGGGACCCACTTCTGCCCCTCCTCCCACCATCATTTCACCGGTAGAAATAAATCTCCTGGAGACCTTCTGCTTGCCAGGCTTCAGGGGGACATGGACCTAGTCTAATACAGCGTGGGCTGCTGTAGACCACTTTTCTATTAATATCTCTTCAGTTGCTCCAGGACTTAGGGCACTTCGTACTTCTCAGTAAGTTATATTTATGTGGTACTTACATGACACAGCAAGTTTGTAAAAAGCCACACCTGCGTAAACAGAGTCTGTGGGGATCAACCGATTGAATTCAAACAAGCTCCTCAGTCTGCTTTCAAATCAGACCCTACTTGTTTACACAGACTATTATGACCTGCCATAAAGAAAAACTTACTTTTGAGTGTTTTACATCTAATAAACTGATAAGGAGAACATACAGGCGTTCCTGGGCAAAATGACACCCATAGCTTGACTGATACTTACACAGATTTTGAGCCACCTGCAAGAAACATTAAGAAAAGATGTGAGCTGCAAGCCATACTGAAAAAATACACGAAGGAATTGTGGGGTGTGCACAGGTTGGGACTGCACGAGTATGAAGGCTTTTGCACGCAAACACTTGCAATGCAAACACAGACAGTCATGCCCAGGCCCTGCACAGCTCTTGCAGAACTTGACTTTTATATTAGCTGGGTTTAACATACAAATATCAGAATCTAACTTTTACATTAGCAATAAACAGTTGCTTGTTTTAGAATGAGCCTAGGTGGATTGTTTAATTAAAAACAATAACAGATTGCCAGCTGCTAATTGGGAAATTAATTAGTCACACAGTAAAGTGTTATTTCTCCATGTGAAGGAGCTGACTTCAAGTTATCTCGGAGAAGGCTGGCTTTCTGCCAGCACTAGTAAGTACATGCACAGAAGAAATAAACTCTGATTATTGATGAGTACTTTGAATAAGAGGAGGTCTGTACTGTCAACGAAATAATGAACTGCATCCTTTTCATAAAAGAAATCTATCTTCCTTTTTTTTTGTCAGAAAAAGGCTTCTGTGAACATATAATGACCAATACTACAAAGGAAATGCACGAGAATAAAATTCTTCAGGGTGAGAAAAGTTAGTCCTTTGTTGATGACGCAAGGTGTTGGTTTAATCTACTTGGTTCTCCGGTGCAGTAAATAGTTGCATGAAACCACTGCTCTTAAGTGGTTAATAAAACACTGAAATGAAAGGCTCTATCAGTAACTTCCCACCTGCATCATCCCAACAGCAATCTGCATTTAACAAAAATGTCAACACCCTTAAAGTGTCCTTCTAGCAGTTTTTGCTGTTTTCCAGCTCCCAGAAAACCAAGTTCCTCATGGTATAACAGGGAAAGCAACCACTGTGCTTGTGAGTTAGTTAAAAACCATGTCTGAAGATGTTCAAGGACAGGAAAAAACTGTCTCCATGTTAGTACAATTTTAGGCAGCCCCAAGTTAATTCCCTAGCTAAGATCCAACATGACCTCATAAAATCCCATGCTACTAATTAAAATGGTGGAGGATGGCATTTAGGCAGACAGAATGTAATCCTTCAGACCAGGATTACACATAAAAGTGATGGTTCATTCTCCACGTTCATAGAAAGTCTCAAGGAAGAGTGAAGCAGCCAGCACCTTCCATGCCACCTCTCAGGTGAAAGCCTGTGCTGCAGATATGTGGTGGGCACAGCACCACGGCTCATGGGGGAGGGAAATACACAATTCATCACACCTCCAGAACAGTCCTGGTTTTGGATGGTACATGCCAAGAGATACTATCAATCCAGACAGGCTTCCCGATAGGTCTTTCTGAGAACTTTCCACAAATCTACTTAAAAGTCATGTTTAACAAATTGAAGAACCTCACAGAAAATTACAACTACCATAATGATTCCAGCCTCTATTAGAAGAGTGTTGCTTCTTTAATCAAACTTACGAATATAATCTGTGAAGCAGCTTCAAAGAACGTCTATATCCTACTGGTGCTGCTGGGACTCAAAACCTGCAGCTGTCAGGCAACAAAATATTAGTCTTACCAGTATTTCCATACCTGGTATTTGTGTATTTCTGTGCTTTGAAGATGCAAGCACCAGCCACTGCCACCTGCCCTTCTCTTCTACTCCAGGCACTTCTCCCTGGAGAAGTGGCAAGAGACTACCAAGTATTTTAGTCATTAGGACAACAACACAAAATGTTACATCACGGCATTTCAAGTGGAGGAGGAGCAGAGGATGTATCCTGTAATTTTAACAAAAGAGAGACACTGTGGAGCAAAATAAAATGAGTGCACACAATGAATTATGCTTCCTGTGATATCTTCTCTAGGGTAATCACTGGACAAAGACACACACATAGACATTATTGCAGCTGAAAGGAGATGTTTCATTTTCAAGTTGTGACCCAATTTGTTTATTAGGAGACAGGCTGAACCCATGCCCTTTACTTGAGACATCCTCTCTTTGATCGTCTAGTAGAAGAGCAAGAGAACATGTATTAAAAATAACAGGAGATCAAATTTCCAGCTGGTGCAAGGCAGAAGTGAATCAACAAAGAGGAAGAGGGATAATGCCATGATAGATATGGGTTCACACCAGCCCAACACATTCCCACCCTCTGAGGAACATGCCTCTTCACAGTGGCAGGCAGAGCAGACTGCTGCCAGCTGGTTGCTCTAAGATGAGCAATTCTCTGTCTCTGGTAGTCATACCAATAAGCAGGATGGCAGCGGGTGCTTGGTGTGCTGGGCAGGCCAAATGGCAAACACAGCTGTCAGGATGGCTGTGCAGCGATCTCGAACCCTTTGTGCCAGTTTTGCAAAGTAGGTACTGCCCAAACCAATGTAGTTGACAAGGTGATAGGAGGTAGCATGTTTGAAAAGTGGCAATGGAAGATCAAAACAAGGAAATGTGAAGTCTCAAGGGTAAGAGGATCACAAGATCGTTTTTTCTAGTTGGTTGTTTTTTTCAGTCTCTGTTGTGACTGAGTCCTAATAAGAGATGTTTGTTCCTTGAATGGGCCTACTCACTTATGGGCAGCATTGTATCTGCACAAGTATGTGTGATTTTTGGAGGGCATACCAACTCTGGATGGGAAAAACTGGTGCTAAGGATCTTCTAGAATCCTTGCCAAGGTAGAAGAGAAGTGATGTTGGTGTCCCTAATTCTGCCAGTCTCCCTTGGCACCTTATGAGGTAAAGTCTTTAAAATAGTTCATTTATAGCCTATCTTCATTTGAATTGCAAGTAAAGTTGTCTTTGGATCATGACTTTGCAGCATTTTATAGACCTGTGAGCTCTCTGCCTAGAACTGAGAGGAAAAAGAAAGGGTCAGTGTAGTCTGGGTTGAAGCCTTGGGATTAGGCTGTGGAGGAGACAGGCAATGTCTTTCTGTTGATATCCCTTTGCTGTCACTAGAGTGTGACAGTCTCTTAACAAATGCTCCTTTGACCGTGTAGCTCTCCAATTCTGTCCCCAAAACAAGGGAGCTCCAGCTCAAATCACCACCCAACGCCTTTGTTGGACAAGAAAAGCAACCCAAGGCAGAGATGTGGGGTCTGTAGTGAGACTCCAGCAGTTCTGTGGGGAGAATACATGCCATGTTTTCATCTTTTGTCACTTCAAATGAGTTCCCTGCACTGGCAGGACTCAGGACTGCTGCTGTGTAGGATGAGTAAGGAGGTGGTAAATCTTTACATGCTGCTGGCTGGGACGAAGACATGGACAGGCTTGGTGGCAGAGTAAGTCTGGACATGAGGAAGGCAAACATTTTAGATGTAGAAAGCATTGTACATCTCATTGTACATCTTGCACAAGTGTTCAGGTATGATGGTCCATTCTCATCATCTAGCAGAAACAAGGGAAATCTGTGCATCTTGCAGGAGTACCACAAGGTCTCTTTTCTCACCTGGTAGATCATGCCCATGCAGAGCTGCCAGCTCCACCACTCGTAGGCCAGTCATATTGCATATCATACAGCCGGTCACAGAAACCTCAAATAACTCTGAATAAAGCCAGATGTGTGCTGCCAGTGAGGCAGCACGGGAGCAGATGTCCTATACCCCAGTTGCCCAGCACTGGGCGTGAGGCCATGCTGGAGCCCTGTGTATTCCCAGCCATACAACGTGCAGAACTTTGTCAGCTGCCTGGGCAAAACCTGAGACAAGGACGCTACAGACCTTTAAGCAGGGTTGAACTGTCTTCCAACCATGGGCTGGCATGCCCTGCTGAGTTATCTGAGGCTACTCAACAATTTTGCTTGCCAAGCACATAACTTTTATTGTATTTCTGAATATGCAGTGCCTGAGATGACAACCAGGAGATGTTTTGTCCAGATACTTTTCTCCTTTTGTGATCAAGCATTTGAATGCTTTACAGTTCATCTGATTTTGTTCAATTAATTCTTAGGCACAACTGGCCAAGCCTTTTCAGGTAGCAAGATTAGTTGCACAGAATAAGATATGTCAGCTCTTGCAATCATTCCTTGTCTTTTGAAAAAGAACAAACTTCCTTGTGCAACTAACAAACATACCTAACATACTTCATCCACTTGAGTAACGTGGATACAAGACCCAACAACTCAGCTCCTGACTCATGTCTTTTGTCTCCTTCACTCTGTCCAAATTGTAATTTCAGTTAGTCCCCAAATTTGTTTCATGTTCTCAAAGATCAAAAAATTCTTCTGGGTTCTGTATGCTGTCATACAATGAAAAGACAACCACGCTTTTCTGGCATGCTCTGTGCGAGCCATGGTGAGGCACATGTTATCTGGGTCAGCCTTTCAGCCATGGTTAGGGAGCCAAGTAGAGTTTTCTGTGCATGTTTGGGGTATGCTTTCTGCAGACAGCACAGGGTTGGGCATTAATACTGGGCAGAAAATGTATGGCTTCAACAGTTACATAAATAACTCTATTTTTGGCCAAGAGTGAAACATTTTGCATTAGGAGCACTTCCAATAACTTCACAGAAAATGTGTTTTAGGTGTCCTCCAGCCTCCCATTTTACCTAAGTTTACAGAATCTTAGTAAAATTATATCTCCTGCCTACATGTCACCCACCCCTCCCCTCCCTTTCCTCCACTGCACTCCAAAAGGACACTCTGGCCAAATGGGAGCATTGGTTCCTCAGATGAAGATATTTCTTCAGCTACATTTTTTTTTCCATTGAAATTACCATCCCTATCTTGGCCGTAAACATTGTTTCAACCAGCTTTAAATGGTATGTCGATCTTTTGTTTTCCCCGTAGAAAACAAATTTTCCCCTAAAACTGTAGGCTAGACAAAGACAAGTTTATTACAATATGCTTCCAATGTCTTTTGCTCAGGTTGATAGAAGATTATGCTGAATAAGGGATTTCTGCTTATGTAAGCTCTCCTACTGTGCAGGAACCCAAGGTAATTGCCTCACCGCTCTCTTTCTAATAAAGAAATCACAGCAGAAGACAAGAACATCTCCCACGTATTAAAAAAAAAAATTAGAAAGGGAAAAGTAATTTGCAGTAGCGCTGAGAGAGATAGTCAGGATCTTCTCAGACACAGAACAGCTTCAAGACCCCCAGGCCCCAGCTGCAGTGGAGATGTAGGCAGAGCCCATCCACAGCAGAACAGCAAGTGCAGACTCTGGGAAAAGCTGGTGACTTCTGACATGAAAGAAAAGGCTCCTGCTCTGTCTGAGTGTCTGTAACAATGACATAGGTTCACTGCCCCCAAGTCTGAGGAGGGGCTGGGTATGCTTTCAAGAGAAGCATATGGGCAAACTTACCCTGAACCAAGAAAGACAGTAGTGGGTGTCCTCCCTGCTGCAGGGGACAGAGGTACTCACCTGCCACCCTGGCCTACTGTCTACAGAAGTTTGTTGTTTGCTGGGGTCCCAGCTCTGGGAGGTTGTGGGGAGACCCTGAGATTTATCTGACCCTCTAATTAGTACCCCATTAAGTTCTTACATATGGTCACCAATGATACTGGTGGGGCAACCTGGTGAGTATCACAGGTGACTACAGAGCTCTGGGTGTGACAATCAGGGGTATAGAGACTCAGGTGATGTTCTCAGTCCTGTCATGGAGGAGAGAGGGTGTGAGGAGGACAAGGGCAGTGGTACTGCCTGTCCACAACCATTTGCAGAGCAAAAACAACTGGGTTTGGTTTTGGAACATGGGATCCTGTTTGGAGGTCAGCATCTGGTTGTGAGATAAGTGGGGCAAATGTATCTTTGATAGCCAGGATAATGGCTGCCTGAGTAAGAAGAAAAAAATAAAAAACAAATAAAATCATTGTTAAAAGGCATAAACATCTATTTACATTAACACATATTATTTCTGAGAAATAAGATTATTTTTTTTTTTCAGAACAAAAGGCTGAATGCCAAACTAAACAGCATGAAAAACAAAGTCCATTGTTATTAAATCTAGTGGGAGCTTCACAGAGAGCACTGACACATGTACACTGGGGTGTGACATGGAGGACTGATGTGACCTGGTATTTTAAAAGCCAGATTCAGAGGACCAGAGGAAATGTTGTTCCTGGTTCCTATCAGATGTTTGTAGGCCCTGGTAGTGCCCGTGGAGCCCACAAGATGGTGTACCCCTGTCTGGGCCAGAGACTTTCTCCCCAGGAATAGGACGTCTCACTGCCTGAGCAACAGGTGCTTGTGGCCACCTGAGTTTGTCACTGTGTCCTCCTCCTCCTCCTCCACTGCATGGGTCCTGCACCAAGGGCTTCCAACTCGCCCAAAAAACCAGGAGCGGGTAGATGAATGTACCCTCCATGGGGCATGTTTGCAGGGTGGCACCTGCATCCAACAGCCTCAGCCTTGGCATCTTGACAGGCAAGGAATAAAACCTCTGCGTGTGTGATGGCTCCAAACAGCCGCTCTGCCTTTTGATGACAGGGGCTGATACCTGGACTCACTGGCATCTCATTTACATCCAGCACATTGCAGCAGCACGGTGGCTTGGGGCCAGCGTGTCCCAGGAGCCACTGGCCATGTCAGCTGGCACACGTCTTGCAGCGCAGCAGGTTTTCAGGGCACCACCACCACCCTCTCTGCAGCTAAAGTGATTGAGTCCATAATAACGAAGGCAAGAGCTACTGCACGCACTGCCCTTTCTGAGGGGTCAGTGCTGAGCAAGGGTACTTGCAAATCAACACCTTTGAAAAAACACCCTTTGCCATGCTCGGTAGTCACCAGCCAGTGTGGGGTCCTCACCTGGCATCTCGATTCCTGGCATCTGCTCCTTCCTGCTTCTCTAACATGGATACTCTTAACGGCTTTACATAAGAGAAGTAAAAGTGAAAAAAAAAAAAAAAAGAAAGAAAAAGAGTTTACATGGCAAATCATTGTTTGGTGAAATTCTGGTCTAGCAATAAAAGAGAAAAGATAATGTCACAACTGATATCTAGTATTTTGCATAATATTAATAACACAGAACAATCCAAGTAATGCTATTATTACTTTCAAGTGTGACTAATTAGATACATAAAAATAGCTTTTCTCCTCTCTAGAATGCATTTAGCTCCCTAAAATACCCCTTTCATTTAAGATTTTTTAATTTTGACTGTAGAACATGTGAGGAAGAGTTTGACAGCTAAGAGGATCGTTTTGTCAGTGAAGACTGGATAATTTTTGCAGAGCTGTAGGTATGACAGAGAAGGTACTCTGCAGCTTGAGTCCCCAGACAGTGTTTGTTCAGTGCCTAGGGGACCAAGCCCTCCTACCTTAAGGTTTGTTACTGCTGCCAGAATGCAAATATGGAATCATTAAGTTTCATGAGAAGTTGCATGAGACCCTCAGGAGCAACAGCCTCAGTGCCCCGTGGCACAGGGGCACCGTACAAACAGGCATCGATACCAGCACCAAAAGCAATGGTCTGGGAGGTTAATTGTTAACCGTGGGAGCCATCTCTTTTGTTGTGCAAGGGTTTGCAGTGTCTCCCAGGGCAGGCCAGAAAACCCTCCCACTCACTTTGGGAGGTATGAAACAAGAGGGTCAATCCTACAGGGAAGAAAGGCTCCACAGGTTGGAACTGAAAGGATTCAATTGATTTCGGCAGAACTGCGCCCCTTTGTACCAGCAGACTGGTTCTCTCGTTGTCTCATCCAATTTAGCCCTGCAAGGCTGAGGTTGTTAGCAGTGTTGTTGAAAAGTCTGGTATTAGACAGAAAAAGTGCGCATATTTTGAAATACAGGTATATATGTCTAGAAATTGATGTCAGGGCGGAGGGGAGGCGCAAAAGAAAGAGACTGAACAAAACCTCCCAGGCTCCAAATTCCCTTGCCTTTTCCACTGACTTTCACTGACAGCCTTTTCCTGATGCCTTTTTTTTTCTCTTTTTTAAAGTGACAGTAAATTTATTACGGCTGTCAGCACAGCAGGCCATTGATATGCTGCACACGCTGGGGAACAGGAGAGTGGTGGGTGACAAAATTGCGGTACTATGCATAATTGTGGCTTGGAGCAGCACGCGTTGCTGGAGAGCTGCAGCCGGTCCTGAGAACTCCCCGCTCTTTCCCCTCTCCCCCAGCCACCTTCCAGTCCTGTCCTTTTTTGGGGGTACTCCAAGATTCTGCCAAACCCCCACCAAAGCTCTGCCTAAAAAGTAGCTTTCACATCATATCCATCACAATATAAAAATGAAAAGCCTCCTAAACCGTGTGCCAACAGGAGCAATTATTTCTTTGGTGCATAGTGGTAATTATTAGTGACTCAGACCCACTCAGCGCTTTGGATAAGCCGAGCGCTGGGTATGAACTTCTGTTCCTTTCTGCAGCAGGTATGAACTCTTTCCCACTGCATCCACTAGTTTTATTCAGTGGATTCATTCACATGCTGTGGCGGAGTGAAAAAATCAATAAGGAAGTGGGTTTTTTTCCCACCCTTCTGTGGATTTGTTTTTCAGTGCAGGTTAAAGTTATCTTGCCCCAAAAGCACCACACGCTGCTGCTGGCTGACTCAGCCATTACTGACAGCAGGCGCTGTCAGAAAGTTTGCCTCAGTTCTAATCCTTCAGATTTAACATTTTTGTCAAAGGCATTCAGTGTAATAAATTACTGCAAATTACTATAATAAATAGGAGCCTGTTTTGTATATTTCATGAGCATGCAGTGCCACATCCCATCTCCCTCTCCTTTTTGTGTATAAAAACTGTTATATTGAATGAGAGGCAGCAAAAGGTCATCTAAAAACCTAACTTTACTTTCCAGGCTCTTCCTCTATGAGGGTAAAGTTTATTCATTTTGGGTGTTATGCTGGCTCTAGTATCTTTATTTGCCCGGGCAAAAGGCACCCAGGTCAGTAAGGGTGATCAGGACTGTGCCCCTAGGTTGCTGCCTCTTTGGCTACTTGTTTTTCCAGTGAGGATGGAGCTTTGGGAGGTTTGAAGGACATGTTGCAGGATCAGGAGCCAAACATTTAATAGCTACCCTTTCTTAATTTTCCCACAACCCTGTGCAAAATAGTAGGACTTCTTTTCACTTGGCATATGGAAAAAAAATGAAGGACCACCCGTGGCTGGCCTACACAGACCTTTTTGCATCTGCTGCACTAAGAGGAATGGCTTTCAGCTTTATGCAGTGCTTTTCTTTTGCAGTTTTTACAAAATGATAATGAGTAAGTTCAGTGCAATGGCTCTGAAGGTGAAAAGCAGGCAGCCACTGTGTACTCAGTATTGTTTGCTCTCGGTAGGGTAATGCAGGCTGTTTCACTGAATGGGGAAAAGTCAGCTGAAAAGCAGCATCCTTTTGTAACAAAGTTAAGAATTATCGGCCTTCATGATCACTTTTTTTTGCTTCCTGATGTGGGCTTCTTTCCTCAGTGCTGCTGAGCTCACATATGCAGGGCGACCTACTCCCTGGCAGTGCTGTGTGCTCACAGGAAAGATCCTAAGCAAGACCTCCAGCCCCACTCTCCTTTCCCAAGGGCAGCCTGCTTTCCAGAGCCAAAGAAAAAGTGAGGCTTTTTCTGTTTCTTACCCAAAATCCTGCAACAATGAAGGAACTGCAATTATGTTCTTTATAACGCTTAGGAAGGGCTGGACTGCTCTCCAGCCTTGGTCCTGGAGATGAAGAGAGCGCATTCTCTCCCCCATGGAGGGTCCCTGGCATTGACCCTGAACCCCTGCTCTGCAATGTGGGCTGCCAGCTGAGCCAACACCCAGTGCTTTTCAGTTGGCATGGCTGCCTGGGAAAAAGTGAGAACTTTTAAGACACAGTCTGTTCCTTTTTGTTTCCGTCATGCTGAATACATCCTCCTCCTGCCCTCGGCACAGGTACAGCTTGGTCCTCAGCAGTGCCAAGAATTCCTCCATTCTGTAAATTCTCTGTTGCTTTAGCCGCCCTGACAAGTTTTCTTCAGACAAGTTTTCTGAAAACAGCTATTCCAGTACCCATGCGGCTTTGTGAGCCCCCCTTGCTTAGTTAGCTCCCATCTGCACCAAACCCTGCCTCTGGTTGAGTACCCCTGCAAGCCCCATTCTGTGTGACTCTTGGTTGCAACCATCGCTGCCCTGGAACTTTCAGCACAGCTTGCTGTCAAGCAGAAAAAGGACTCATATGTTCTTCTCGGGTCCATAAACATCTCTGGCAGATTCAGCAATGCCAGCTTGCAATGCCAGTAATGCCAGCATTCCTCTCTCTAGGACAGCTGCAGTATGTCATGTCAGTGCCACCTCCACTGCCCGGTTCTGCAGAAGAAGGTCCCTACTAAATGCTACAGAGTGATCCAAAAGCCTACAAAAGCATAGATTTCAGTGAAATCCTGCAGAACTTTCCTATGCATATAGCTTCTGGTGTGTTTGAAATGTCTCAGAATGGCCCCCAAACTTGAGGATAGATAACATCATAGAGTGGAACATGTGGTAGCTTTATTTTTGGTGGCTTTAATCACCACTGCTTTAAATATATTGCGCAGCATATAAGGATAATGCTCATAAGCAAGCACAGTCCTCTGTGCCTGAGAATACATTTGCCTCACTACACATCCTAATTGGGTGTCCTTTAATGACAGTGAAGCTTTGGTGGAAAAGGTCAGCAAATAACTGAACAGCTCAGAAAATTCACACATCATAATCCCAGTCCTTCAGTTTCCCTCTTCCCATGCTGTGCACTGTTCGTCCCCAGACAGGAGCATGTTACAGCTCTCCACCTCCTGTTCTCTTCCTGCTGTTCTCAAATAAGAGCAAAACAGCCTCCCTCTTGCTTAATTGAGCTTGGCTCCTGTGATGCTGAGTATGTCACATTTTGTCAGAAAGCTTATAGTTATTGACATTCATTTTATTAGGAAGGAGCCTTTGAAACAAAATAAATGTATTGCTCGTGCAAGAAGCAGTAAAGCTGTTTTGGATAGCACCGTGGTTTTGTCTGCAGCCTACACCTCTTCTCAGCTGGATGCTGCACTCTCAAAGGAGCGGTTAGTGAGGAGGTGGGAGAGATGAAGGAATAAACCTCTGCACCAGAAAACACGAGATGGGGAACATTTCTTTTCTGTTATGTAGGTTGCCCATCATCTCAGCTCATAAGTGCTGCTTAGCTTTTTACATGGAAAGGCAAGGAACTATAAGAAGAGCGTGAGAGCACACGTGACAGAGCTCTGCTGCAAGGGTGGCCTGCAGGCATGACAAGCGAGAAGGGCATTTCCTACCCTTCTCAGAACTCAATCCTGAATCTCACCTTGTTCATGATGAGGCAGGAAATTAAATAATGACAGTGTAGTTTTGTTTGTTTTGTTTTGGTTTGGTTTGTTTTTTTTTAAGAGAGAATTAGGGTATATTGCTACTTGTTGCAGATGTGAGAAAAAGCTAGAAGAGACAGAAACTAAAAGAACCCAAGCTTTATTTTAATCTCCTGATATTTTTCCTGGCTAATTATATTATTCTGCTGGGCCCTGCAATGTTTAAACATCTGGGATCAGCAGCGCTCACTTGCACCAGTCATAAGGCTATGCTACTCATCATGCTCCTCCTTGGAGCTTTGCTCAAGGGCCAGCTTCTGTGGAGAAGCTCATGTCAGAGCAGAAAGTGAGGTAGCTTTACATGCAGCCTCTGGATCTGCTCACACCTCCTGGGGCACCAGGTCAGAGAGATGTGGCAAGAAGCATGGTGCAGAAAAAGTCTTGGATCCCTGGTGTCTGATCTCTCCTGCTGCCACAGGAATGGCAGCTTGAAGCAGTACTAATGCTGTGTCGTCATGGTGCAAAGGTGCTGCAGTTCCTGCCAGTATCCTCAGAGGCATTTCTGCCCGGTTTTCTTCTTGATTCCTGTGGTTGACATCTGATAGACAAGGACTTCAGGGGCTGATGGGCTGCACTTCACACCAGGGTCTCACCACACACCTCAGACTATACCATCAGATGTGGTGGACTGGAGAAAGGAATAAATGACAACACAGTTGAGACCACCTTTAATTCAGAGCCATTTGCCCTTTCTCCTGGCTGCAGAAGTAAGAGAAAGGGCTGAACAATGACAAGAAATAGCTGGAGACACCCTGAAAATGAGAGAAATCATCTTCAACATGGATGAGGGCTCTTGCTGTATTTATTACAAGTGTTCTGGGACACAGGAAGTTATCCCCCAGGGTCTTGAAACCGCTCACCTGGAAAGGAGTGCAAGCACAGTCTGGTCTCAAATGAATTCATCAGTCACCTCTGGTTCAACCTGCTCAGAAATTAACAATGTCTTCTCTACAACACAGTAACCATTAATAGGAATTTCTCAGTCACACCATTCCTTATGTATTAGTGTTTTAAAAGTAGATCTTGCCAGCTTCTCTCACTGAGTGCTATGCACCCAGGAGCAGACTCAGTCCCAGCACAGGTCATCAAACTGGATCTTTGCAATAGGAAGGTTTTTTTGACTCTAAATGATACAGTGGCTAAGCCAAGCAAATTATTTGGGGTAACTATTGATTGTTTAGTACCACATTTCAGTACAGCTCTTAGGTGCCAGTGTCCACTGCAGCTGCTGGAGATGGTTGTTGGATTGAGTACTGACCAAGGAAGTTCTGGCTGTGCAGTGTGGACCCCTGCCTGTATTCTTTTAAAATTAAGTAGAACCTACCCCAGATCAGTAAAAATCATTGATTAGACATCTCCCCCTCCCAGAATAATGGGACTTGCTTTAAAGTCATTAAAATTGCAAAGGTTTATTCTATCTCCTTGTAAAGTCCCACACCTCAGTAGATACTCAGATTTCCTTTATCCTGGGAAGGTCTAGCAATTAATTGCCTTAGCTAGCAAGCAGAGAGTCAGACTGCCACCTTATCACCCTGATCACCTTATCATCCATTATCTACCTGGTTTGTAGGTAAGGCTGCAGCTTTCCTAGGGGTCTGCATGACTCCTCACAGTCTGGAAGGAGTGAACAGAGGTGAACTGCTCCAGTACCTGTCCTAGGGGCTACTGAAGCCAGTGCACTTTTTGTGTCTGTGTAGATACTACATTTACATCCACATCCATTTAGCTTTGTCTTCTGTTCTCTGCTTAAGCATACAAGTATATGTATGCATTTAAACATGCATAGGTTTGTCTAGATCAAAGCTGGGCAGCTCTATCCTCATCTGCTTCTCACCCCAAAAGCCATAATGTGCTTGGGTGAGCTGGACTCTCAGTTGACTATGGTCTCTCCCCTGGACCTGAGCATCTATCTGTGGCAAATCTGAGCTGTCTGAATCTCAGGCCTCCTGCAGAGCTCATGCATGTGTGCACGTAGTCCTAAGAGTATGGTGAGTGCTTGCTGTGGGATGGTACCAAAGCACACCACTTCAAAACAAGGAATACACTTCTCTCTTACGCTGGTTACCATGAATATTTTGCATTTGTTCTTGTTTCATTTTTTTTTCCCCCTAAGTCTAAAAATAAGCCAGGGAGGCTAACACACAGCTTCTAGGCCCCATTTTGGCTTCTTTCTACCATGCCTAAGTGCTTGTCTGCATTTGGATTTTCATCGAAATAACAATACTGGATAATGATAGTGCCTTTATATATAGGTTGTGGCGGTACGCTCTCCCTTTTCCCCCCCACCGTGCTTAGGCCTTGGCCATCAGAACATTGGATGTGGTAAGTTGTACCCAGACTTTGGGGGATGACTGGTAACACAGCCAAAACACCGTCTGGACTGGGGACCTAGATACTTTGTTCCCATGATAATATGACTATAGATCAATTATCTTACTGTATAAATAGTGGACAGCCCAAGAGCCCTTTGAGCTCTC
>VZRU01012884.1:14398-37856 GCA_013398155.1 Pedionomus torquatus
GGGACTAGGATTGGATCCAGCCGCACCTAGACTCCTCTCTGAGAAGGAGTTTAGAAAGCAAGGGGGTCCTTTCTGAACCTCAGGACTCAACAGGAGGGTCTCCCTGACAGTTTGTCTGACCCTGTCCCCTGTGCAGTAAATACACAAGTGTACCTTGGCATCGACCCTCGTAAAATACTGTCGCATTTACTACTAATTTGTTAAATCTGTCTCATCTTAATAAATAGTTTATTACTTCTCTCTCTTACGAGTGAAGTCAATCACTCTGCCCGCGACTTAGGTATAAAGCAAGCAACAGAACAAAAAGTCTTACACAGGCTTTGCTTGGCAACACAAAACAGATCAAAAGGAGCCAGTTATCTGTACCATTTGCCTTAAAGTTTCTTCGTTTTTATTCTTCGTTTTTTATTCGAAAAAACTTCGTAAAGTTTTTATTCGTAAGACCTGCTGCAATGGAAAGCTCCACACAGGAACATTTTTCCTAGCACCTCAGCAGTTCTCATTTCTGGGTGGCAGCAGGTAAACTGCAGTGAAAACACAAGCGCACATTTTCCCTATTGTGGTTCTTTTGAGATTACTGAATAGTATTTCAGTATTTTCACTCCAGTACATTTAATTTTTTGTCTAACCACCTAATTACAATTTCCTTTTTATTACTGGCAGGCATGAACTAGCAACCTGCAATAAAATATGTCCAGTCTCAAGCCATTTGCAAACAATATCCCATCTTGAGAGATGATCTGGGCTTTTGGAGACAAATAACGGGTCTATGATTCATCCCTGTGATTTTAATAGGCCAAAATTACACCTGCAGATGAAAACCCTGTTAAGAACTAGGGTGACTGAGACTAGGTTCTATATTTTGCAGTTGGCCTCCATTTTGGAATTTTAAATATTTTACACTGGCTTATCTGAGTTAGAAAATAAGTCTCTTAGACAAGCAAAACGATGCAGATAATTTGATTTAGCTTTTTATACAATGAGTTGCCCATGTATGTTCTCTGTTTCCTTGGATACTAGAGATTTCATGCCACACTTCAGCCACATGTACATTTTTTATTCCATTACAGCACCTGGAATAGGAATGAAAAATCCTCAGAAATTGTTACAACATGAGCAAGACTGCAGGTATAACCTCAAGCAGTAACATTCTAGACAGGGTAAGATAAAAGTGGACAGGAAAGCAGAAAATTCACCATCTGCATGGGCTTCTCAGGGATGCTGTCTCTTGCTTTTCCACGCAGGTAAGACTTGCATGGGAATATTCTCTTCTCTTCACAGTTCTGAACCTGCAGTTGGTTTAGCTTTTGGTCCCTACCTGACTGACAGCTGAAAATAAAAAGAATTAGACTACGTGCCTAGTTCAGACTAAAAGCCAGTCCAGTGCATTTTCAAACCAGTTTTCATAAGCCCTTCTGTGACTGTACTTAGGTGATAAAAATCAGAAGCTCCATTTGAAATGCTGCACTTAGTTGTTCAGGTGGATTTACTAATCTTATGAACCAGTTCCCAGAGAAATTCACTCTTTCCATTCAATCATTCAGCCTTTGAATATTTGCCTAGTATTGTCAAAGTCTTTTGCATGTCATAAATAACTTGAAAAATTGACAGATTACGGACTAATTCCAAGTTAGCTGATAATAATAACAACAAATCTGGTTTAAACAGTCTTATGAAGTTTCACAACATATTTCTTGAGACTTGTTTAGTCTGGGTGAAAGGGCAGGGAAGACCTAGAAAAACCTGGTGACTATTTTCCAAAGAGTTCTTCCATCTGTAGGTGGTGATTTTTTACGTTTAGTACACTGAGGATGGACTTTTCCCACTTATTTGCTGAGTTATTTTGAAAACCCAAACAACTTTTATAGTTTACAATATCTTGCAGCAAGGAGTTATACAAGTTATTTACATGTTTTCTGAAAAGCCACCTCCTTGTGCTCTTCTAGAACCTACCTATGTTTATTTCCATCCATGTCTCCAAGGTTTTATGTTGGAAGAACCCATGAAAAATGGCTAAATCCTTCAAGTCACTCAAGATTTTATAGGCTTTTGAGTTCTGCTCCTTTCCAGACTGAAGTGCCTTAAATCATTTAAATTTTTATCATAGGAAAGCTGCTCTATAGCTTCACTAATCTTGCATTCTTCTCTGTGACTTCTCAATTCTTTGACTTTTTCTGAGCTGTTTCAAACCACAGTGTCCAGGATGCAGATTTTCCAGTGGCAAATAGCATTCCCTGCTTAGTCTTTTACCAGTTTCTGAACAACACAGACCTTCCTTCATTTTTCTGACCAATGGTGAGAACTGAGTTGATGTTTTCACTAGATCTACATCACCTTCTGCAAGTCTTTTCCTTTTTCTGTTGCAAAAAAAAAAAAAAATATGGAGAGGCAGTTTCTAATTTAACTGCCTCACTTTGATATCCAAATTAATGTAATTAATTTGGTATTTAAACCTTGTCTGAGAGAAATTGTAGAGAACTTCAGGCAGAATATAGCAGAATGTCATTATTTACTTTCAAATCCTAGCAAGGCACTGAAATTTTGTGCTGTTCTCTGAACAATTTTATTTTCTCGTCCAACTGCTAGTTCAGATGCACAAAGCTTTCTCTTCACCTCTTCGCATTTCCAGGTTCCTTCAGAAAGGAAGGGGAATGTGCGTGAGCTGCAGAGTGCCAAGGCTCTGCACGGGTCACCAGATGGGGAAAACAAAATGCCATTACAGGTGACACAGGATTCTGCTAAAATGTTGAGGGGTGTCTTATCTCCTTTTCCCCATCAGTGGTGGTTGATGCTTGGTGTCAGTGTTCCCTCTGGGAGTCCACCACCGACACCTGCATGTCCCTTAAACCACTTGAGGATTTCACTGACATCGTGGGATGCCCAGGATGCAATCTGGCAGATTCAGAGACACTTTGCAATAGCAACATTGCCAAATGTGGGCAAAGGCCACCATGAACCAAGCCATTGTGGCAAAAGCCCCTGGCAAAGCTTTCCTGCTGGGTTCCCAGAGGTGTTCTTGTCCATAATGTAGGAAGGTGGGCTGACAGGGATCCACCACGCACTAGAACAGGTCTCTTGTTTCCAAAAGTCACAAGCCTTGGAAGGGCTCACAGGGTAGTTATATCCTACAAAATGCATTAGAAATCACTTCATGATTAGGCTTGCAAAACTTTATTTTTATCAGTTATACTGCAGAACAAGTCCTAACAAGGACAATGGCTCCTGCTGCAACAGAAGACTGCAGGCTTGTAGTTGGAGTGGCTTTCTACATTGGGAAGCCTGTTTAAAGGCAGGCTCATTAACTCTGATTCCCTCCCAGGAGAGTGGCTCGCTTCATGACTAATGCTCAGCACAGTTAAGTGGCACAGCTAGAGTTCTTGGCAAAGCAACATATGGTGTTTTCAAGCATCTTAGATGTTTCATTGCATATGTTTCCCACTCTGTTACTTCGCAACACTTCAGGGCACCTCTTTGCTCTGTTTATCATTGCTGTGCTAGTCCTTTTTACTTTTGTTTTCAAATGTTAATTATTTACAGTATTGATACTAGAAATTCACAATACAAAGGTGTATAGATAGATATATAGATATACCTGTGTATACACCATTTTGAGTGTTTCTTGTAATTGAGACTCTGAACTACGCAAAAGGTTTTTGATGCCAGACTCTTCCACTACATTTCATCATGTGGTGTGTGCGACTCATGAGTGGGGACTCTTTGTGCAAAGCGCTGAGACCTTGGTTTTATGCCAGCTAGAAACTCAATACACTTTTTGACTGCTTGGCATCTGTCCTTTGGCACAACGGCATTTTCATTTGCACAAGTAGTCTTTACATAAATAAGCATGGGTCAGAGGCAGGAAGAAAGATATACACACACAGCAATAAAGCTCAGCCATACCGCTGGGGTGGGCTCACCAGTTAGTACAGTGTGTTTATTCAGGGAAGCACATTTGTCCTCTCTGGAAAAGCCATTGTGGTATTTTCTCCAGAGTCTGATGAGCCAGTACTAGAACAATCCGCATGAGTCATCAGTTTCCATTTGCACAAACCTGGTGTTAAATGAAAGGAGAGAGAGGCAGATAATCTGTTTATCTTCACAGGACTGCTGTTAGAATGAAATGCAGTGCTTCAGAGGGGATCTAAGGGGTGAGGGTTTGGTAGTGGAACTGCACTAATCTGGTCTGCTGAGAATGGAGGTGGACTCATCAAATCAGTCAGGTGGCTATAACATTCTCTCTCTTCACAAGTCTGTGTCCCATTTTATTTCTCAAGTCTACACCAAGGAACAAGAAAGGAGGACTTTTTGCTGGGGTCTTCTTGAATCCACTAAACTTTCCATCCTCTGAACATTTAAGAGAATAATTTGCTGTATAAACCGAACACAGGTCTATGATAGCAGTACTAATGTTAATAATTATGCTGCCCTGGGAAAAATGGGGACCTTTGGTTTTTCAACAGTATGTGAACAAATAATTGAAAAATGGTTCAGGTGCAATGACAAATCTGGTGTGAAAAATGTAAATACATATAGGGCACCACTCTGCACTGCATGCTGGCAGCTCTGCCCTGGTTCAGCAGTGTCACCCAGCTCACAGCAGCAGAGGTTGCACTTCACATGCAGAGAGCCCCAGCGTCGTCATTGTCTCACCATTCTTACTTCTTGCAGAGACTGTTTCACAGACAGAGGCCAGAACAGAGGCACGGGTTTGCTCCAGAAATCTTCAAGCTGCTGAAATTTTCCCAGGACGGCCCCACTACCAGCCATAATACAGAGAGACCCTGAGTGTGATCTACATTTTGGTGGGGTGAGACCTATCCCATAGTGAACAGAAAGCAAAATACATAGCTTTGGTCCCTGGGTTTTGCAGCATATATTCTAGATATCAAACCCAGGAGTCTCATGACCTTGGGAAATTCAGGACAGTGGCTAAGTCCCAACTGCTGTGACGTGAGGAGCTGAGTTTTTTCTCTAACCTCTTTAGGGGTCTGCCTGGCTCTTACCCCAACCCCAGGGAGGTCCAACTGTTTTCAGGCCCTCTCCTGAGACTTTCAAATGTCTCAGCACAAATAAAGCAAGTAACCACTCACACTGGAGCGAAACAACAACAACAAAAAAATACTTGCATGTTGTAATGGGTCACCCTAGTGCTATATTGACTTCTATGAATGGTCTCCTTTCCAAGCAAGAACAGTGCATCATAGCCAACTGCATCAAATAGAATCAAATGCAGTAAGATAGCACTATTGCTGGTTCAAAGTCAAACTGACATGTAATCGCTCAAAAAAACTCACACAGGCCTGTTTCATTCACACTGCTTCCCTTCTTTCCAACAACAACTTTTGTTGCATTTTCAGAAATAGAAAAGGCATAATCTAGATTGCTTAGTCACTGCAGTATGTGTTTCCGAAGGTTATGTTTCTTTCGGGATTTATTTCCATGCTTGCAATGATTTGTGGGTTTTAAAAAAATCCAGTCTCATAATTTGAGTTTGATGTGCACCATGTCAGGTCACCACAGAAGAAAGAAAAGCTAGATAATTTATTTTACTTTAAGCTGATATGAAAAAGTCCAGTAACTTGCTTAGGTTTCCTGATATTTGACCTAAGTTCATTTTCTGCTCAGGTAACACTTTATGTCAACCACTTGCTTCACTCACTAGATAAGCTTGGCAAACGAAGCGATATGATCAAAGCAAGGTAAATTGGGCAATGGTGATTGTCAATCCATATTCTATCTGATAAGCATGTGTTTGCACCTGTGCAAAGTTCATTTTCTGCAAAGCTGAGCTTTGCAGCCTAATGGTACTTCATTCTCCCACCTCACAATCACAAGACCCTCTTGCATCCTGTCTTTTATATATGTAAGAAAGGATTGTATACATTTTATAAACAAAATCAGGAGTCGGGTCAAGAGCTGCTTCATTTGGACCAACTGGTGACCCCTGTTTTGGCTTCAGAGTAGGAAACTTAGAGTAGCAGGTCTGTACGGAGCGCATGAGCAATTCAGCTTATTCTGGAGCCTATTTCTGGGAAGGATTAGCTGTATGTGTGCCCACATAAACCATAAAAGCATCTATGGTTTACTAAGTATCAGATGTTGGAGTAACACCCTGCAGCAACAAATGATGATGATGATAATAATAATGATTATTACTTGATAATTATAATACCACATTAATAATAGTGATACCATGTAATCATAATAAGGCCACACAAACTTCAGATGCTGGAAAAAGTCAACACTAAACTGGCCCTCCATGAAAAAGGAACTGACACTGACAGAATGTGCAGTACATATTTGCATACACTCATTCAACCCTTGTTGGGTTTGCCTGCCTGATCTGTTTTAGCACATTAAACATATTCTTTTTCTGTCAAAATCAACAGCTCTGTGGTGCACGTGTTACTGCAAGATGCCTCCTGTCACTCTCCTAAAACACTTTATTTTCTTTTGTGCTGAACAAGGCCATCAATCTTCCAATATGGCCCAAGCCATAGTCAGTAACTTCTATGCTGTTTTGGAAAAAGCCCTTTTCTGGATGGAAACATAGGAAAACACATACTAAAAAATACGCTTTTTTTTTAGTCTCAACACTGCGTCTGCCCATCTAATTGTCAGCTCTCTTTGTAGTTGCAGTCTATCCATTCCACAGCTAACATTAAACTAGCTCTAAACTAATCAGAGAAAAATTTGTTAGTGTAACACCTCACGTGTCAGCAGCTGAGTCTTTAAATATGATTTCTGGCAGATCTGTGATTGCCTCAGATGCATCCTGCTGCAGCTGCACTGCTGTAGGTAGCAGAGTCCTTGATTTTATGGTTGCTAGCTGGTTGCTACTAGACCAACTGTGTAGAAATTGACAGGAGAACATCAGCCAAAAAAGGTGTTGATAAAATCAGAGTTAGCCCACTTCAAGCAGGAAATGCTGGGAGACCAGAGAAGTGGAATACATACTAAAAAAGTTAAAGTTCTGATATAGGCTGGTCAAGGTGGAGGACACTCGACACATTTGCAACTTCCCAGGCCAGTAGAAAAACTCAGCTGAAGTGAATGATTATATGTCTGCAATGAACTGCACTCAATCCAAGGAAATAAAAATAGCCCATATTAAACTAACACTCTTTTTTATTTGTTGTAAGTAACGTGTGTTTAATTTAGGAAAGTTAGTTATGCCCTCCAACTTTTTTCCCGGCTGGCCTTCATGCTCTAAGCTTAAAGAGGCAGCCTGGGCTGTTCCCTGAAACAGTGTACAGAGTTCCTCTTTATACAGAAATCTATTTTTTCCTGCCACTTCTTTTCAAAAATGTAATTGTTTCTTGATTTGACTTCTTTTCTTGGTTTGGCAATTTTTTTGTGTTTTGCATTTTTTTCTGAGAAACAAGAAAGGAAACCTACTCCCTCTTTTCCTTTTCTTCCAGATGTGCAAAAAAAAGCTTAGTAGTTTTTACAAACTGAGGCTTCCGTAGTTCTTTTGGAAGTGCTGAAAACAGCAAAGGAACAAAAGAAACAAGAATTCTCGTTGCTTCCATCACAACTGTTAGAAATGCATCAGAACTTTCATTACAATGGTGGTGCAAAAGTCACTTGTAAGTTGGTTAGCCAAGCTCTCATAGAAAGTAGCAGTACAAAATTGTTTACTTTTTGGAAGTGATTAAAAAAGTGATTTTTTTTTTCAGCTCTTTCCCCATAGAAGCACCAGGGAAAGAAAAATTCATCAAAGTGCAAAGGGCTTGTTCTCTTTCCAAATTTCAGTGCTCCAGTCTCCCTTGGAAAAATTGTCATATTTGCAGCTTAACTAATCCTTTGGTAAAGGACCTGCATACTTCACATGCAAACTCAGTTCAATCCTCATTTAAGTTAAGAGGTTTACTGTTAACATTAGAAGACATGCAGGAACCAGGTGCCTGGGCTTGAGCAGGGTGAGAACAGCCAGAATGCTTCCCTGGGTTTCCTATGGACAGCATGTGGACAAGCCCACATGCACTTTTCAGTCATAATTTTCAGATTATTTCATATTTGATCTAAGATCTGAAGGGTGAAAATGGGCTTTCAACTGAACAATACCTATGCCTCATCTCTCTCAGGAAATTTTACCATCCAAATGCTGGCTGGTCCACAAGCCCAAGCAGAAAAAGCATACTTTTCCTGGCAAGACTTGCAGCGTAGGCCAGCTATAACAAACAGAGTGGCCAGCTTTGCTAGTGCCTCTGCTCACTGCTGCATTGCAGACAAAAGCAAGAGGAACAGCATGGAGCTAGAACTAATGGCATTTGCCCTTCTTCTTGTGTGACCAGCTGCAGCGATTTCACACCTCATCAGCAGAAAGTCTGTGAACAATCAAGGATAATTTGAATAGGGTCCAGTTTAAAGAATTCCTACTCTAACTGCATGTTAGACTATTTTTATTATTTTCTGCCCACAAAATGAAGCACTGGAAGTATATGAGGGCACTGATAAGCTTACCCATTTGGAGAACGTTATGTCCCAGAAGAACAAAGCTTAGAAGGCTCCAGATGGTAAAATAAAAGCTAAATATTTTTCTGTAAAAGAGATCAGTAAGCTAAATTAGAAAGATATCATTCATAGCAGAAGTTACATGATGCAGAGGACAACAACGGAGACCTTTTCTGCAAACATGTTAGATGCATTGGGTTGCAAGGAGATACCTGGCAAGCACGTGTACTTAATATGACTGTAGTCCATTCATCAGCTTTGACAGCTATTTTGGATTTTGCAGGGGGGCATCCCTGTGTCTCCAGGCAGTCACCATCCCAAGCACAAATTCCCACCATTCTGCAGACCTTCAGCAACCTCTGGGGACAACTTCTGGGTTTGTCCCAGCTTCCAAGTGATGACGGGTACTCTGCAGCATGGTGGTCACTTCCCTGTGAGTTTTGACTGTGTTTTCATAGAATCACAGAATCATAGAATGGTTACAGTTGGAAGGGACCTTAAAGATCATCAAGTTCCAACCCCCCTGCCATGAGCAGGGACACCTCCCACTAAACCAGGTTGCTCAAAGCCCCATCCAGTCTGGCCTTAAACACCTCCAGGGATGTTTTACCAGCAGCCTTTCCCTTTCTTAATTCCCTTTCTTGTTTCCCTCTCAGCTAGGCCCTCAGAAGCTCATTCATTACCTCTAAGGGATTTGCCATATGCAAAGGCAGGCTCCGTCTTTTCTTCTGAACTACTTCACATCACCCTAATATCATTGTCCTTTTGGGACAGTAACTTCTGTTGTTTTAATGCATTTAATGCATTTTACATTTTGATGTATATTTAAATTTATTTTAGTATATTTTTGAACTGCAACCGTAAAATCAAATAAAAACTAAAAAACAGAGCTCCATGTATTTATTTAGATAATTTGAGCTGCTCCTCAAGCATTGTGATATTTGATGTATTTTAGAGCAGCGTTGTGGTGCTACATCAGTTTTGTCTAGCCACCTTGGAAGAACAAGTAAGTGTGCTTATCTTCTTTAAGGAAAGTTTCTGGAAGACTTCTAATATATTGTCAAAAGCCAAGAAAATTTCAATTCTCTAAAGACTATAAAATAGATGCCTTCAACAGCAGAATTTAATGTTCCTCTTCCTGATTCACATTGTACTAGTCCAAGTGTTATATTCTTTTATACAGACAAAACTTTAAAATGTATTTATAAATCTAACATTTGCTGAGACCAGCAAGAGTTAGAGGTTTCTACATTTCTGGATTGTGCATAAAACTTTCATAAGGTGTAAATGCAATCTACTGGTCCAATTCAACATTAGGTTATTTGATTAATTTCTGTACCCATATTAGGTTACTTATTAATTTTATTTTCCAAAAGAGAGCTAAGATTTTTTTCAGCTTTGTTATGTTAATCTTTATGTTGGATTGTATCTTATTGAAAACATATACACCACCATGTTAGCTCTGGTTTGCTAATAATTTAGGCAATTATGAAGACAACAGCAGTTAAGACCCCTAATTCCATATGCACCAAAAGTGTATATTGCCTGGTTTATGGCTATGTCATTAATATTCTTGGAGTCCACAGTGTTCTGGAGCACTTCTGCAAGCAATTCATAAATTCTGTAATACTGAGCCACCTCTGGCTTACAGACAACTGGCTTTTGCTCAGTCATTTCAAATGAAAACATAACATTAACCACTTTAAACCAGCTTTTTAATTATATTCCACTATGGGCACTGCTGCAAAGGTAGGGAAATTTACCAGTATTGCTATTACTAGTCTTTACAATTAGGAGAGCATCTACTTTGGTTTAACTGGGGAGCTCTTGACTTTGGAACAAAAGAGTCTGAGTTCATTGTACCCCCTACAGTGCAGGTTTAGGCAGAAATGAAAACTGTAATTCAGCCCTAGATTTCACATAGCTTTCCAAAACACTTGTGCATGACAATATGCCCAAAGCCACTTCAAAACTATATGCCAGAAATTAATAAATTGTTTAAGAAAAATAACTTGGATCCTCATATGATCTGAGCCTATCTGAAATTGGTGGGTATTGTCTCTATTTTACAAGGGAACAGTGAACACCTATTTTTCAAGTAAAGTCCAAAATTTTACTTCCCAATAGCTCTTAATCACTACAATAAAATGAATTTGAGTGTAATTACGTCTTTCTTTCAGTAGCAGGCCAGTTCTATAAAAAAATGCAACACACTGAAATGTATATAAATATACTGAAATGTATCTAAGCATAATGCACACATAGGTTTATAAAGGCAGACATTACTTCCATTACACAGGTGCATGCACAGTTAACTGCAGGGAAGGGCTCATTCTAAAAATCTACATAAATATGAGAGTTGGCTGCAAACACTTGACAAAATACCGCAGCTCAACAGTCTGTACATTTTTTTTGTGTGCTTTGTGCCTACTTCTGCAATCTGGTACAGGAAATATACCTGCATACTCAGGGCATCCATCTCTGCGACCTTGGCCATCCCATTGCTGTACCAGCTGTGTGCAGGGTTGCCACAAGACAGGGCAGTGTGGGGAAACTTGCACAGACAGTGTTCATGCCTACCAGTCAGTGCTCAGCGAATGGAGTACAGATGTGCAGGCCATCAGAATGATAGCAGCGGGAGAGAGAATGGCACTTGCCAGGTCTGATGCTTTTCGGTGAGCTCTGACACCAGCTGCCACCCCAGGTTCCTCCCACAGAAAGCTTTGCCCATGAGGAGAGAAGCTTAGACCACTCTGCAGCAAGTTGTAAGGCAGCTACAACATAGATCTGGGGTTTGGCTGTTCAGTACAGTTTTGTATCTCATTTATTTGTGGGTACTGTCTTTTATGAAACATCTTTGTGGTTAGCTGGAAGCTAACTCAGAAGTGAATACTGAGAGTATGGCCTGATTCACAACAATCACACTAAAGCATACTATGATTGAGACCTTCAAAATTTTGGTGTTATGAATAAAAAGCATTTAGAAGCTCCAGGAAACTAGTAGAGAGATTCCAGTGTAGGGCAACAAAGGTGATTAGGGGATTGGATCATCTCCCTTATAAGGAAAGGCTGAGAGAGCTGGGACTCTTTAGCCTGGAGAAGAGAAGGCTGAGGGGAGACCTTATTCATGCTTACAAGAATCTGAAGGGTGGGCTGAAGGAGGATGGAGCTGGACAGGCTGCCCAGGGAGGTTGTGGAGTCCCCTTCCCTGGAGATTTTCAAGACCCATGTGGATGCAGTTCTGAGTAATGTGCTCTGGGCAATCCTGCTTCAGCAGGGGAGCTGTACTAGATGATCTCTAGTAGTCCCTTCCAACTGGCAATTACATGATTCCAGAAAAACTTGATGTTTCTGCTTTGGATTAATATTAATTCTTGTGTATTAAGTCACAAATGTTGCACTGGACTTACACAAGCATCTGTAGATTCCCTTGCTGCTGTTCTTTTCTCTAATTGCTGACTATGACCCAAGCAGTTACCTTTCTCCCTCTGCTTCTCTGGGATCATTATAGACAGGATTCCAATCTTTCTGGTACACCAGACATAGCAATGTAAGGGAAGCACTTTGATATTGTACATTAAAGGGAGATAAGATACAGCTGTTAGATAAGGAATGACAGCTAAGCTTCTTTTCAAGAGTGTTTAAAACCAGCACATATATATGTATCAGTAGGTTGCCACAAGAATGTGTCTGGAGGCTAACAATCAGTGCTGGGACAGGGATTGTGTAACATATTCCTCAGCTCCTTGGAATCTGAGCCTACAAATATTTGTCAACCATGTCAAGTTATCTATGCATGTACCTGGTTATGGGATTTGGCACTTGGACTAGGATTTAAATCTGACGGAGACTGCATGTGACATGACACAGCAGACAAGCACAGACTCAGCAGGTGTCTCCATGGCCATCAAGCAGCTCCAATTTCCCACAGGTGGTCCAGCAGCAGCAGTGGTAGGGCACTGTCAGCATCTGCTGATAGGATCTGATAGGAGCAGTTGTGATGTGAAAAATAAGCCAGCAGTCAGATGCTCACATCACATTGATTGCACTCAAAAAGAGATTGAAGGAAGGGTGGAAAGAAAAACTGCAAAGGTAGGTCAGTATCTAAACCATGGTCCTCATGGGAGTAACTCATGAAGCTAGATCCCCATCAAACGCTGCTGTTCTCAGGTATGTACCCTCCTACACTTCCCCCCAGCCACACGTCCTGAGCCTATACCTGGGAATGGAAGAAATGTGACTGTCAAGAGATATTACTTGTTTATCTTAAATAAATAATTTTTAATTAGAGTAGATTACTTAGGGCTATAATATGGTATGATTTATGCTGTGTGCTTAGCTTTATATAGCATGAGTAGTTAAACTTGCTGAAGGCCTTAGGCAGCAGCGGAGTTAATTTTCTCAGTAACTTTCCTAGCAGCCAGTGTGGTGCTGTGCTTAATCTTTCAGTATGAGGAAAATGTTGACAACACACTGATGTTTAGGTATTGTTTTCCCTAAGTCTACGACTTTTCATTTCGCATGTTCTGCCAGGAAGCACAGGTGCACAAGTACAAACCAGAAGATAAGGAGGCAACAACCCTCACAGAGACTGCAAATCAATAGGGTAAGAGCAGTCAACAGCCTGCCTGGACACAGAAAAACAATACCAGAAAGTGTGAGAAGACCCCAGAAGAAAAAAAAGCATTGGCCTGAAAGACATGAAGAGTGTCTGAGGGGTGGGTATAGAGATCACAAGGGTGTCATTGCCCAGGGATGTCTTTGAGGTCTCTCTCTGGAAGCACCCAGNATGTCTGTGAGGTCTCTCTCTGGAAGCACCCAGCCTCAGCTGATCCCGCTGCTGAACCTTTCAATTAAATTACTTATTTTCGGAAAATCTGATGCCTGAGACTCTGCTGTGGGAAACCTAGNGCCTGCCTGGACACAGAAAAACAATACCAGAAAGTGTGAGAAGACCCCAGAAGAAAAAAAAGCATTGGACTGAAAGACATGAAGAGTGTCTGAGGGGTGGGTATAGAGATCACAAGGGTGTCATTGCCCAGGGATGTCTTTGAGGTCTCTCTCTGGAAGCACCCAGCCTCAGCTGATCCCGCTGCTGAACCTTTCAATTAAATTACTTATTTTCGGAAAATCTGATGCCTGAGACTCTGCTGTGGGAAACCTAGCATGGAGCCTGAAGGAGGGATCTCACCCAAGAGTGATTGTGTGTGTGAGGAGTGGGAAGGGACACCTGTCGGCTCACAGGTGTTGCCTGCTGCAAAGGGATCCTGGTCCGAGCAGGGAAAACTCAGGTGCTGTGTGTGCCACTCCTTCAGTGGGGTGGGAATGCTTTCGCCGAGACTTCTTTTTACAAGATGCCACTCAGGGTATGGGTGTACTGGGAAAATCCTTCTGGGTAATTTTAGCTGGCTAAAAGAGGAGAAGATACAAAGCGACCTGAATGCATGGTAGGGCCTAATGCCACAGGCACAAAAGTAGTATTAGAAGGATCACTTCTGTTTTGAAGAGGTACTGAAATGCTTGTATGTATATGATGTGTTTCAATGCTTCCAACCCGAAGATCATGATAAAGCCATCCATCTCTCTTCAGTATAGTTCTCTAAGTGGTGGAGCTTTTCAAATCACCTTACATCAGCATCATCAGAGTCAGTTTGCCATATGAGTTTTCCTTGGGCCTTAGCAAATACCGCACTGTTTGAGTGCTCAGTGTACTGCTGTGACAGAAAAACACCAGCAAACAAACAAACAAAAACCCCAAAAGGTCAGCAGAGTTTAGTCAAAAAGGGGACAATTCATCTTATGCATAGCAGGGATGAGACAACTCATAGTTCCCTGTCAAAAACACTAATTATCCTCAGTGCTGCAGCATACTATTGGGATATTAAAGATTCTCAATAAGGTGGCATGCCCTGATAGTGTAATCTGATTTGCAAGAATGATCAGGATCTAGATTTGCTCTCCCTAAAAGAAACATAATTAATAGGAATAGCTCTTGACAAATGTCAAAAGGGAAAGGATGGAAGAGAGACGATCAGTCCTACTAAATTTCTCCAATAAAACAAAAAAAAAATGACATCAGAAAGAACAACAAAAAAAATGAACTTAGCTTGGAAATGAAGAAAATTGCCTGAGAAGTTCTGTCAGAGCATATAAAAGTTTGCTTAATGGTGTGGTGGTGCAGTGAAATTGTTTCCAAGGAGAATGTTGAGCTTGAGGGATGTTTTCCACCTTTATCATGTACCAATCTAGAATACGCTACCAAAGGGACTATGGTATGCTCATGGGTTTAATACCTCTCTCAACATAGATTCAGCTAAATATCAGTAAGGGATGCCAATCTGTATTTTGTTTTGCTTGGTTAGTAACTACCATTTGTTTATTTATAGGGCACTGACAGTGTGTCTTCATCACTCTACAGACATGCTTTTTGATGAGAGGAAAAGCCCTGGTGTCCTATAGCTCATTGTACCTTCCCTGGCTTGTGGGTACTGAAGTGATCACTCAGCCAGAAGGCAAGGAGAAGAGCGGTAGGGGCAAAGTGGCCGTAAGCAATCATACATGCTGCTTCAGCTCTGGGGATTACCCATCTGAGTGGAGTTAAAAAGTGTCCCATTAATATTTATGTAGGAAATCAATGCTGCCTGTGACTAGTACCCTCTGGAAGCACAGGAAAAAGTGGAAACCTGTGAATGTTATTATCAGCAGTGCTACAGAACAGTCTACATCATCATACACCTGTTTGGCAGGTGGCTTTGTGAACATACTACTCTCAACAGCATTTAAACCACTTGCAACTTCACCCTGACCTTTAGCTTTTGGTCCATACTTACACACAGCTAAAACCATCAAGTGATCTCGGGCTGTCTGCTGATGAATTACCCTTGCAAATCCCCCTACTAACAGCCCACCTGTTGGTATTATTCTACAACTATGCAGTATACTGCACTACATATTTCTCTCCAGCCTGCCAGAGAGATCAGTAACATATAGCCAGGTCTCTCACCTCCCTCACGCCTCTCATCTTCCAAAAGTACGTATGGCAAGGTATTTCCTCCCACAGGAGTAAGCAGCAGCACTACCCTTACTTACACACTTCACTAGAGGGAAAAAAGCTTGGTTTATGGCTTCCTGGATTTCCTTATCAATTAGTTGAAGCATGGCTCAGTCTAGCACAAGTACTTGTTCATGAGCAGAATCATGGAATCACAGAATTGTCAGAGTTGGAAGGGACTTCTAGGAATCATCTAGTCCAACTTGCCCGCTCAAGCAGGAGAAAAGCAAGAATAAAAACAGGGAAAGCAAGAATATCTCCTTTCCTTTGCCCACAATGTTAGGTTTCTCACCCAAACATACTTCTGTGGATGACCTAAGGATTTCTGTGACATGCAGGCTTGCAGTCCATGTTACCTACCAAGGACAGGACATGATACACACACTCTGCATAAGTTTGCATGGTTTTTTTTCCCTAAATCATATATTTTACAGGTGTGGCTAACAGCAGGACAAGTACAAATGCAGAAGTGACAATTTATTTGATCGTGTGCTGCAAAGCGAAACGTTAATGGGATGATGACAACATGCAATTCTCAGCACTGGCACTTCTGTGGTGTGCACCAGTGCTGCAGCGCTGTCCCCAAACACCTGGTCCTGTGTAGGGATGGATGGTGCCTTTGTGACCTGCCTCAGGTCACCTGAATGGTTGTGCTGGAGGCAGGAGTGACATCCTCTGCATCCCTCTGTCACCACTCCAGGCCCACTGCATCGATGGGCCTCCAGCCCCTTGTATATTTGATATCACATTATGCATGTAATAAAATTCTGCACCTACATCCAAGTGGCTGGGTTTCATACACCTTGATAGCCCATTCACTTCCATGGAAAATAACAGCTTGATATTTTGCTGTGCTGTAAACAGGCAGGGACTTATCAGAAGTGCCCTGCTTTCATTTTCTACTTTGCAAGTAGCAAAAATCTGATATCCTAAGTGAAGCAAAAAATAAAAAAAAATCCACATAGGAAAGAACAAAAAATACAAGAATGTAATCTAATTACTGATCCAAGTTTGACCCTGGGATACTTACCAATTACAGCATATTCAACCTCTGTTAGCACAACACATGCCTGACACTGAAGGTTTCCAACAGAAGAGTACTGCTGATGTTCCCTGGATTCATTTTCACTTTGGGCTCATTTCAAATCTTTTCTAATTTCTATCCTCTGCAGGCAGAAACCTATAATGGCCACGATGATCCTTCCAAGGTAGATATGCAGCAGTAGAAATCCAAGAAAAAAAAAAAAAAACAAACCAAAACATCTCCTTGTCACTTTATGACCCTTGTTGGCCAAATAATCAGTGTCTTCAAACACATTTGTAAATCATCCTCACAGAGTATTTTTCAGGTTCCCTTCATAGCCTCAGCTTCTTGAAGCTATGCAGGGAACCACAAGACTGGTGGAGGGCCACAAGACTTTTGGAGGGCCAAAAGTTATCACTACAGGCACAGTTTTGTAGGGATGGTACACAGGCTACCTGATCAGCCCCTGCATATGTAACAGGTAGTCCCTCCTTGCCCTGCCGTCTCATCTATTTCTGCTTCTAAAGTTTTTACACTGGAGCTCTTCTGGCTCTAAGTATTCTTTTAAAATCCAGGAAAATGAAAAATGAAGATGATAGTTCAAATTAAGGACTTCACAGCCTTGTAAGCTCTCTGTTTTCTCTCACACTGCTTGTGAAGGCTGCTTCTCTACTATTTGTGGTTGAGATCTCACCACAAGAAATCCTAAAACTTGAAGGCAATGTTACAAGCTTGAAAAACCTGTCCAAAACCTTTGCAAAAAGCATCATGTTAGACACAAATGGTATTTGCATTAACTTGTTCAAACGGCAACATTTCTACTGATTTCACTGAGGCAAATGTGTGGTCAGAAGAGAAACCGGGAGTACTTATCCCAGGGTCCCACAACTTCAAGGCTGTATACTCCACATGAGATGCTACGCAAGCCAAGGGAACAGGACAATGTGTTGAGGGTCTTCCCCATATCTTTTCCTCTAAAATAGAACCAACATCCTATCTTACACCCACAAAAACCTACTGCATCTTTTTCCCAAACATTTATTTGATTTAATATCGGCACAGACATGTATATACTTGCACAGACAACTGTCACGTTTTACAGTAAACTGCTGTAAGGCCAGTTGCGATATTAGAGGCAATGTTTAATATGGTCTTTGATAAAGGGGTGTTGGTCAAAGAATACTCAGTGAACATAGATAATATCTGCCAGCCAACGGCTAGTTTTTATTGCATAAGAAGAGCTGTGAAACTCACAATGTATAAACCCACGCTATTGAAATTTAGAATAATTTGTGAAACTGCGGTAGCTTTACAGTGGCCATGAAACTAGTAACTGTTGTCACCATTTCAACTTTCTTCTTGAATTTGAATTCAGACAATTTTTTTTTTTTTTTTGCTGTTAATAGCATTTCTTTAAATGTTTTCTCTTTTTAAACTACAAAGACTTGCTTCCATGCTAACTAGCAATGAAAGTCTTGTATGTTTCAGGCTTATATCAGGAATAATGGAGGCAAAAATTGTGGCTATGATTGATTGACATACATGTTGCTGTACTTGCTTGTGCAGTAACAGTCCCAAGTCACACACATGCTCAGTTAGCTGCTTAAGCATAAGGGCTTACAGTAGCTACAAATAAAAAATGGAGAAGTACAACATTCTAAAAGGTAGCTTTTTTTATTCTGATTAAAAATTCCATTCTGATTACTAATGTAATCACTTAATTCTCAGAACTGACTGAGCCGTAGGGACTAGAACCAACAAAAATAAAAGTAATTGCAAAAATTTGGAGTTTGAATGTGCCCATTATGAAGTCAGTGCCAAGACCATTAAATATTTCCAAGTGTAGAAACGCCAGGCTACACACTTGCAACAGCCCAAGTGATTCTCTTCATTTGTGTCTAGCAGTCTAGTTTGCGTGCACAAATGTCCATGTGATTGCTCCTAGTACAGGTCAGCTTTGCTTGTCAGCCATTTTCCTTGTGCACCAAAGCATCCCTCTCTTTTCTGCAGGGCACACTTCCCTAAAGAACCTTCATTATGTGGCTAACGCATTCCCATTTATCTGCCTCTGTCTTATTTGAGGTTTTTGGAGTGCTGCTGACAGTGGCTGCAGTTAGTAGACTCTTGGCTTTTATGTGACAGGAGGAAGAAAAATTCCTGCCAGCATGAAGCAGGCAGCCAGTTTTTCGCAGAAGCCACAGAAAAGGCCACTGAAAGGGAATACATAAGAAAGTTAATCACACTTGGCTGCATTAATAACCAGTAAAGTAGTTTAGGAGCTGATAAATTAAAAACTCACAATGATAAAGAAGTGGCAGAGACAGCTGCTGAATAAGGTCTTGAAGCCCCAGCACGACTGATGCCGTCAGTAGTGTGACCTATGCAATGTGCCAGCTCCAAACACAAACAGCTGCTAAGGTTGTTGATTGAATATACAAATGTGTACTAGGGAGAGCATCCAAATTTTTGCTGTGTTGAGGTTTGGCCAAGCCTAAAACTTCCTGTAATTTTGCCAGAGCATATTTCTGTCCTCTGCTTGCCAGATCTAAGACGAAAGGTATTTTGGAAGACTGGAACTTAGGACTATCATCTTCATCACATTCAAAATTATTTTAAGAAAATCTTTGAGACTTAAGTAACACATTAGGAAACATTTGTGTTTTCTGGCAGGCCTGCTATCTTTTTGTTTGTTTGTTTCAAGTACAGTTGCAGGAAACATTTTCCTTTTATAACAGGAAACGGAGATGAAGAAAGAATTACAGAAAAGCCAAGAATGGGATACATGTGAAAATACAGGCAAAAATTCTAGAGAATGAAAAACAGAAGAAAAGAACTGGAGGTAAAAAGGAAGGATTAGTATGAATCATTAAGTGATCAGGTTCAGTTGACAGGCACACAGTTATAAATTAGAAGAAAGTAACACTAAAACGATGTGCTCCCGTTCACTTGGGACCCTTGGATTTGTCACACGGATTTGTTTAGGTTTTTAATTTGGTCTTCACTTTGGTTTTTCCTTTTGGTCTTCACTCTTAGTGTGAAATCTAGAATTCAATCTGAGTTCAAATAAAGGTTTATTTTCTTGAAAGGCACAGGCTGTGTTTTACAGAAAGGAAATGAAATGGTAGTTTAGATGAGCAGATATTCTTCATTATACTGACATTATGAATACAGCTTTTTTTTTATTCCTATCATCTACATTCTCCTACAAACATTTACTAAAACTAAGCTGCTGACTCCAGGCCTCTTGCTATATCTTGTGCTTTTAGTTTCTTCGGAGATGCCTTCAATACAGAAGAAAACATGAAAGCCAAGTTACCTTTCTTTGCCATCATTCTAAGGATGTATGTTGCAAAGTCCCATATACCTAAAGCAGAGCTTTATGCAAAAATGATTTTAGGGTAAGTTGCCCACTCATCTGGGCAACATGAAAGGATCTTCTAAACTTCCACTGCCTGGTCTGGAGCTCCTCAACTTCTGGGGCAAGTTAGCCACTGGCAGGACAAAGTACTGGGGTACAGGACACTCACTGACACTGAGCTGTGACAAACTTTTGTGTGTCCAGGCTGTCAGGGTTAGAAGCACTCCAGGGCAGATCTCATAGGCAGAAGTGATGACCATTCTCCTCATCAAATGAAGTGGAGCTGATGCTGCCAGTGTGGGGCCTGGTCAGACCATCCTGTAAAGAGGGATAGAACAGCTATACGGCTGAGTGTAGGGTATGTTATCTTTAGGCAGTAAAAGCCTGCTGTTGGTTTCCATAAAGAAAAAATAGCCTTTAGCCTTTAGTAGCTATCAGGTGCTTCTCAAATGACACCTGGTGGACAAAAACTAAAGAGAGGAAAGCAGCCTGCCTTCTACACTGCAGAACTGTACTATCCCTGCTCACATCTGCACTATTGCTCTTACTGCAGGTCTCATCCCTACTCTGCTTATTCCCCATTCCAGATTATATTATTACAGCGTCTCAGAATAAGAACATATCGTCCCTTATCCACTAATCTGTAAAAGCACCTTTTGTATCACTCACTTCCATTATTTCTTTTCATATTCTGGCTGATGCCCTGAGTTGGTTTAATTCTGACCTCTAAGTCTGAGGCTATAGAGGAGATACTGTTTTCAGAAATAAAAATACAAGGCAAGCCCATGTTGTTAGCAGAAATGGGATGCTTTTATAGTCTAGGACACCTAGACAATTTTATGAATACTTTCATAGGCAGCTGTGGCCATAGGGATGAAGGTTTTGATTTCTTCTGATCATTAATTTACTCTTTCACTTTTAAACTATTTCCAGTTTGCTTCTCTAACACTGGGTGTCTTTTCTGCTTGACACTTTACAACTGCCCTAATGCATTCTTGTTCATGACCCAGCCATAAGGCACCAATAAAAAAAAACCAAAAACCCGCTCTAAGTTCACCTGGAGAGAAACATGTTTACAGAATTCTTTCTTCTGGGGATCCACATCCAGTGAGTGGATGCTTATGCCTCCTGGTAAGGTAAGTGTTTCCTCAAGGGGGTCACGGATATGAATACAACTTTACTGTGCAGTCCTTTTTTCCTATTTGGCTTGAAGGATTTCATGAAAATAGGAGATACTGCTGAACCAACACTATAACAATTGAGTCCTCTTCCATAAAGAAAAGTGGCTGTGATAAATTCTTTGGTTGCTGGTATTGTATATTCCAGGTTAACAGTTTTTTTTCCTCTTTTGGGGGCTTTTTTATTCTATGTATAGCCAGTTCCTTTAAATTTTAATAGTTTTGGTTTTTCACAGTATATTTCCACGCTTTATTTTTGTACAAAATCTTGAAAGATTTTATGAAGCAGAATACACACAGAAGTCAGGGTTTGCTAACTTGAAACACTGAACTAAGCAGAGAGATTGTGGGAGAGGCCAGGATGTAATTACTCTATGCAATTACCTAGCTTGTTTCTTCTGGATCGAGATTAGCTCTTCACAAAAAGCAGAGGCCACCAAAGGGTTATGCCATTGTATTTGGTCTGGCTGGGATGGAGTTAACACTCCCCACTGCAGTCCACATTGATCTGTGCCCTGTATTTGCAGATAGAAGTGTGTGGATACCACCTCAGAGTTTGTACTGCTGCTGCCCAGTGCTCACACAGCATCGGGGCTGTCTCTCCAATACTCCCTCAACGGCCAGTGGGCTGGGCTGGGCAAGAGGTTGGGAGGTGATATGGATGGGACATCTCCTGCAAACTGACCAAAGGGATATTCCATACCATATCGCACCTGCTCAGCAATAAAAGCTAAGAGAAAAAGGGGAGGGAGGGAGCATTTGTTATTAGGGTGTTTGTCTTCTAAAGCAATTGCTATACAACACTGAAGCCCTTCTTCTCAGGAAGTGGCTGAACATTGCCTGCTGACAGCAAGCAGAGAATAAATCTTTTTGCTTTCCTTTGCTTCTGATCACACCCTCTGGTTTTGATCATTAAACTACCTTTATCTTGACCAATAAGTTTTTAATTTTATTTTCTCCCCTGTTCTGCTGAGGTGGGAGAGGGATAGAGCACCTTGTTTTGCCCCTGGTAGCCAGTCAATGCCAACCACCACCAGCATAGCCTGGTTATTGAGCCTTGCTCCATAGAGGTAATGAAGTAATGTCTTGGTCAAGCTGGAAGCTAGGGTTCATCTTTATACCAGTACCACAGTGTGAGGCCTGATCCCTCTGGTGCACACAGGCAGAACTAGCCAAGCCTAGCTCTGCTGTGATACCTGAAATACCTCTGCATGTGGTTTCCAAGGCAACTTTGCAAACTCTTCAAGATCCTCAGTAACCCATGAGTGAAGTGTTTGGCAAACAATAATACAGGTTGACCATCCAGAAACTGGTGAACTACTGAACAGTATCTGAATTATACTGGGACCAGAGCCACTTTGTCAAAATGCCTTGCTGAAAACAGCTCCTTGCTATGGAGCAATCCCTGACCAGTTATCAGTCTGCTGATCCTGGTAAACTATGGAAGACCAGACAGTCACCAAGGAACAGCAAGAATAAAAGTGTTCTAGAAAACACGCTTTTTTTCTCCTGCATCCAATAGTGAAGGACAAGACAAAGATGACTTTGAAACACTACTGTGAAGAGAATGTTTCCACAAGCCAGTTCAGGTAGCTATGTGTGAGAACAATCCTCCTTAATTTATGCTGATGGCTATTTTTGGGTTTTGAAATGTTCTCCTTTACTTGTTAATTTCTATTCAGCAAATACAAAGAAATCAAATGTAAGCCCAGTCATAAAATATGAAAAGGAAAAATATATCAGGAAAGTGCTCCTAAAAACATCAATTAGGCAATAAAATGTCTTCAGCTTAGGCCATTTGGTTAGCATCTGTGAACGCTTTTGTGTTCTGCAGCTGGGAAAACACCAGTTTGTAAAATCTCTTTAGCTAGCAAAGCCACTGCATGAATAGATTATTTCTATTCTGCAGAAATGTTACTTGGCAACTCATTAAAAGTTTGATTGGTATATGTGAGAGAAAAACAAGATCCTGAAGTCCCCAAAATCTACTGAATAAAGTGAGACATAATTATCTGTCAGGATAATTATGATAGAGTCTGGTCTTCCTGAAGGAAGCAATCAATACAAAACCTTAAATCCTGACATAAATGAAGCCAAAGTTGGTAACGAGCATGCTCCATGAGAAAGAAAAAAAAAAGGGGGTGGGTGGGGGTGTTAAATCATATACACAGAACTGTTAATCAGTGATAGCCAAATCACAACCATGCGTGGCTCTTCCCAATTAACACCAGCAACTGAGGGAAGGGCAGGACACGGCTACCCTACAGCAAGCACCGCCCGCTGCCACACCTTTGATGGCTCCCCGGCGGCCCAGCCAATGCTGTCCCCTGGGCCTTCAGCATCTTGCTCTGACAGATACCGGCTTGTGACGCTCCAGCTGCGGTCCCGGG
>VZRU01012893.1:0-30163 GCA_013398155.1 Pedionomus torquatus
TGAGGGTGGTGAGGCACTGGAACAGGTTGCGGATGCCCCATTACTGGAAGCGTTCAAGGCCAGGCTGGAGCAACCTGCCCTAGTGGGAGGTGTCCCTGCCCATGGAAGGGGGGGTTGGAACTCAATGATCTCTGAGGTCCCTTCCAACTCTAATGATGCTATGATTCTATGATAGGCTGCGATACTTGTTGTAGCAGGAAAACCAACACATTGCAGCCTCTCACAGGCACCGTCCTTCACATCATCCATTCCATGTTAGCTAAAAGAGATGAGGAGCTGCACAGCTCTCTTTGCAGCCTATGGCTGCTTTCACAATCAGGGCTTGAAAGACTCTTGAACTCTGGCTTGCAGTGTCATAGAATGGGGAGGAGGAGGAAGAATAATGTTTGTCATCTCCTTGCATAAAAGAGAACAGTAAGACATATTTACAAATAATACCAGCCTGAAAAATGTAAATAATATATATTACACATACCGAAAAAAATTTTTTGTTGTTATTTCCTTATCATTTTCTTCATTTGTAGATGTTTTGGGGGCAGGACTGCAATTTTTTTTTCACTCAACAAGGCTTTTGCTTTAAATAAAACCTGAAATCACTAGAGTTGAGGAACTGCAGCTTAAAATAATGCCAAATAATGGACTATGGCTGTAAAAGGCTCAAAAAAAACCCAAAACCAACTCTCCAAAAAAATCCTCTCAAATAAAATGAGCAAGTTTTCACTTTTGTGTTTTCTCTTTTTTCATGGCAGGTAGTCCAAACTGAAAGGCAAATCATCACACCTGTGACATTAATAATACAGAAATGACACTACACTTCTAATAACAGCTTTGTTTTTTTTGAACTTCTTGGCTCAGCCAGTAACTTCTTTTTCAAATTGTCTGCTCTAAATCTCTTCTATCAGCTGGAAAAGAGAAAGTAATGCACAGAAATGAGCTGTGGAAAGATTTGCTAAGATCTCTGCTATTCACGATTTACTTAGTATTGTGCAAGCATCATAACAACTATGCGCTATTTAAAAAAAAAAAAGTCCTCCCACCTTTAATTTCTCTGTCTGATTGATATCTGATTTGCCTTAACAGTGTTTATTTGGTGCAGATCTCAATTTTACCTCATATAGCAACTAAGGAAGAACCTACAGGAAAATAATATTATCATTGCTTTTTCTCAAGTTTTAGTCAAGACAATGCAGTGAGGGATCTGATCTATACAATAAATAGCTGATCTCCATATTTTATTGTTTTGTTCAGCTTTAATAGATGACCAATGTCAGAAAGGCTTACATTATAAAAGCTAAAATAGAAAAGTCACTGCAAGCAACTGATAGTTGTGACTAAACTTCTGATGTTTTTCTTCTGTTAGATAAAATACCACAGCCTTTTCTTCATACCAAAAAAAGCAAGGACTGAGCTTTGGAGAAGACAAGCAGAAAACAACTACTGTGCAGTTGCATACGTATGGATATTGTCTTTTAATTCTTTACTACCACTAGTTGAATAAATTTGGACAAAAGTTTTAAAATAAGGAGCAGCTTCCTTAAGAAACAGACTGTGCTAATACACATATGGTAGGGACACGATCTTTAAGCTCAAGTAAACACAAGGAGCTTGTTTTCAGACCAAAACAGTCAAGTTAGCACTATAAAGAAGCGTCATGCTGAGGTACAACCCATTGTGCATTACTCAGTGTAAACAATTTTTTATTTTGCCTGAGCTCATCCCCATCTGCAAAAAGTTGACTGAGAGCTTAGGCCGTTCATTTTTATTTTTGGCAGTTCCTGGAACATCAGACCCTTTATGAATATCCTGCCATGAAATACAACATTTTATTTTGGATCAGAGACAGACTATGAATAACTTACCAAGAACAAAGAAAGTGAGGAACACTTTCCTTGAATCACCTTCACATGATCAGTATAAGAACATATTCTGGAAATAGGAATTTCCTGGAAGACGATTTGATAAAGGTGTGTGAAGATTGAAGGCAGAGGGGGAAAATGAATGATTGGCAGTAGTGGTTTTACTGCTACAAACAGCTTAAAAAGATTTGATGTATTGTCATTAGTAGAAATTTCTTTAGCAGGCTTGCTTTTATGATGATGAAAACACAAGATACCTCTTTTAAATTTGCGAGATGATTTATTTTGACCTGTAAGAATGACACAGATTGCTCTGACGCCTATGTAATTCAACAAGAGAAAATTCTTATCTCAAGAAGAAAGAAAATGTCTGTGCAAGATGGGCATTTGGGAATGATGTGTCCGAGTGTCTCTGAGTTTCATGCATGTTGGCTGAACAGCTTTATAGCACCTTGCGGAAATACTTTAATAAATAATTCTTAATATAACTGATAAATTCTGAAAAATTGGAAAACAGCTTCTGCTGTGGTTGTGCTAGAATAGTATCGGCAAATGATACAGGGAATTAAATTTGTCCCCAGTTCAAGCAAAGGAGTAGAAAACAGATATGTTTTCTACTCAGAAATACAACAGAATGTAGCAATTTGACAAAGAATAAAGAGTTTAGGAGAATTACAAGATTAAGCTGCAATCAGCCACAAAACTTTTAATTTTTAAATTTAAGTTCCTCAAAGGCACTTAATTCACTCTCACAACTGCTTTGTTAATGAGGGTACCTATGCGCAGAAATCAGTATGTCTGATATAGGTTGTAGATTCTGAAGAAAATGTTGACTTTTAGGATTTCTGTACCCACTAAAGGAGGCTTGGATACCTAAGCAGATATGCATGCCACCTGTGTCTCCTCTCTTGTATATATTTGCTCTGCACTCACTTTGTAAAATGTGGATTCACATTGATGCTTTTTCCCTCAGCAAAACCTGTCTCTCTTGCCACCAGAGAGTCAGTTTCCACAAAGTTATAGGTAGATACTAGGCTTTGAGCATTTTAACCCAGACAAAGTTAAAAGTGATTAAATGAGCCAAAATTACTGTGGGTTGTGGGCACACAGACATAGTGAATATAGAGACCTTGTCTCCAAAGTCAGGCTTAAAAAATTAAAGTTAAGAACATTATAATGAATTTAAGAATTTCACCTTTACGTCATTATCTCTCTTCCATATTTTTTGCACCATCAGATTCACCTAGAAAAATGAAAAAGTGTTGGCCTATTGACATGTTTTGGTACTGAAAAAGTAATGCAAATTAACTGAATATTGGTACTGAAAATTATGCAAAAATAAAGATTTTTTAAAATTATCATGTCATTAGATTTTCATCTGCTTTAAGCCATTGTGTAACAAATAAAATTTTGATGCATATACAATATTTGAATATCTTTATAATTCATCAAGCTTTTATTCAGGTGTATGGCATCTTTCCACACTGTGCTGTCAAACAAGATTATCTTTTGCATCTTTTGCGCAGGTGGCAAAAGTTCAGTGTAGGTTTGTGTCATCAGAAAAGATCACATCTGTCTCTGGAGGCTCCTGTTTTCTGGTTTGAATTATCTTAGTCTTCTACATAAACTGGAAGAAATATAGGTCTGTAATTTACATAGGATTGTCAGTTTAGAATTATTCTGGCAGCCAGAAATATCAGGAATTGAAAGTTTATGCTATCTTCCCCTTCTAAACTGTCCATGCTACATGGCAGACTGCAGCACAGTACACAGTATGTCCTTGCTTTTTAGGAAAGTTCCTTCTGTTAATTTAATGGAGTCAGCAAAACATATATTTTGTCATTTCAGCTTTAAAGCAGGTGAATCAGGGAGAAGCAGACAGCATTTAGTCTACTTTTCCCTAGATCACTCCATAATATCTTCTTTTTAAGCAGATGGCTGCTAGATATATTTTATTAGCAGGCAATACTGCTCCATAGAATTCATGTGTAGCCAGCTTCTAACCAGTGGTTAATGTAATTGTGCTTGAAGGATTCCTTCATGTGAATCAATAATGAGAGTCCTCCCTGCACCAAGAAGACATACTGGAATGAATTATGTAGGTGCCAGTATCTGGAAAGATGTTTTGCATATAACAAACTTTGTTTTTTCTGGCTAGATGTTGAGTAGAAGGTATTCAATGTTCTAAACAAAAAAAAATTTTAGTGATATGTCATCTCTATTAAAAAGAAAAAGGAAGGAAAAGCAAAAAGGAAGAATAGTACTTAACACTATGTTACATATAATTTCCCTTATCAAATTCTCTTCCTCTCCTTTTCATAGCCTATTTTCTGAGTGTTTTCTTACTGACTAGGGATTGCCAATATCTGCTTTGCTTGTTTTGTCATAGTGCATTACTAATTTTACTGAACCAGACTTTTTGGTTTTTTCTTCTAGTGAAGTGTATTCTGGATAGAAGGATGTAAGTCTTTTATCTCAGGGAAATAAGTGGAACACGGAAGAACTGAACTTTGCTTGGAAATTCTCTGTGTTGACCTGTACCATGTGTTACTCCAAGCAATGAAAAATACCACATAGTCTTTCCAAATTTTGACTTTTCATGAAGAAATTTGAACAGTGGGAAATTAGCTGAGATACAGTGGAAATGCTGCTTTTAGGCGTGGGGGAATTTGTGCAAAGGGAACAATGCCAGTAAGTGAAACTTCTGGGGAAAATTTTCAGCAACACAGATAATGTTCAAGTTTATGTTCTGGCTACCATCTAAAACTTCTTTGTGATTTATACATGACATTGTGTTTCTACTAGTAAAGCAGCTTGTACTTTTTAACAAACTATCCCTGAAAGGAAACCTTAATGCTAAACTTTCTCAAATCTTTCCTTTTACTTCTTTTCCTCCCTTTCCCAAACTGGGACCTTTTACTTCTTTTCCTTCCTTTCCCAAACTAGGACTCAGGCATTCTCTCACCTAACTACACTTTCAGTATGAATTATCCTCATCCTTGCTTTTTATTCTGTCAATTTTGGGTAACAATTTCTTCCATCCCTGTTAATCTCTATGTGAAATGCTGTTGTTTTTTTTTTTTTCTTTTTTCTTTTTTTTTTTGGCTCTAAATCTCCAAAGATGGTATGAGAAAGATTGGAATTCTCTGGCCTGTCTTACATCTCAGTTTTCATTGGGATATTACTTTTTCCATTCCTTTGTTACAAGACAAAGCATTCTTCATATTATGAAACTTACACTTTGAGTACACTACCACAAATAATATGCATGATAAGGCTGTTACCTTAAGGAACGTGTATTTGAAGAAAAAAAGATGATATAGTATCTTGAATAGGAACTGAGATTAAACCTTTCCTAGAAAAATAACAGTGTCAGGGCCAACATTTTTTCCCCCCAAGTGAAAAATGCCACCCTTGCCATAAGGATTGGCCCACTAAACTAATTCCAAACACATCTAGTGTGAACACAGTATTTCTGAAGTTAAACACGGTGTGACCAAGCTGGCACTTGAGAAAAATAATCTGTGACTGCTGATATATCTGGCTCCTTGGTGCTTCCAATATTATCAAATTCAAATGTTCTCTTGACTCCTTCTGACTGTGTTTGTATTTTAGGTTAAATTGAGTTGGTGCAGTTTCCACTCTGTTCATAGTAGGCACTGGATAGACACTGGGCCAAACTCCTCCCCAGGTAGGCGCATTGATTTCTGATGTCTACCATCAAGTTGAAAACTATACTGCAGATAGCAGCATGTCATTTGTTGCAGATACAATTTTAGTCCAGGTTCCTCTTCTGTATGTTCTGTAGCCTTGATGCTGCAAGTCATCATGTTGTACTCAGAAGGAAATGCAAAGCTGTAATATTCCAGGAGAAATCCAAATTAAATAGACATATACATGCCGCTCTTCACCTGCAAGGAAGCAAGGCTCAACACAAACTGCTAACCTTATCTATGGTGTGAAGAATAAAGTCCAAGGGCCAGGAGATCTTATAGCACATTAGAGTCTGTAGAATGTGATGACTGCTGCTAATCACTGTGTGGCCAAATCACATCTGTTCTATTAGCCAGAGCGAGGCAAGTTATTTATGTCCTTAGACATTAAGCAAGCTTTATATCCAGCACAAAATAAAACTTCATACATGTGACCACCCAACGAGTTCCTCATCCACAGATCTATTCACCCATCAAATCCATGTCTCTCCAGTTTAGAGAGAAGGATGTTGTGGGGGATTGTGCAAAGACATTCTGCCGTTCAGATAGATGCCATCTGTACCTCTTCTCTGGTCCACTGATGTATTCAGTCCATCATAGAAGGCTAGGTTGGTCAGGCAGAGCTTCTCTTTGGGTAAGGCCATGCTGGTGTTCTATAATCACTGCCCTGTCTTCCATGTGTCTTAGCATAGGATTTGTTACATGATTGTCCTAAGCACAGAAGTGAGGTTGAAAGGTCAGGCTTCCCAGAGTCCTCCTTTTTACCCTTTCTAAAAATTGATACAATAATTCCCTTTTCCAGTCACCAGAGACTTCACCTCACTGTCATGATTCCAAATATCATGGAGAGTGGCTTGTTAACTACATTAGCCGATTCTCTCAGGACTCTGGGATGCATTTGTCCGCTCTCATAGCATTCCGTATGTTCAATGTTCTTCAGGTGGTTTGTTCTGATGGTCTCTTACAGTGAGAGGGACATTAGTTCCTGCCTTGTAGTCCATCCACTCTGAGGTGTGGGGAAAGAGGTTGTCAGTGAAAACTGAGGCAATAAAGTTTTTGAGTACCTCAGCCTTAGCCTCATCCATTGTCACCAGTTTGCTAGTCTTGCTCATCAAAACGTTCTTTCACTTTTCTTTTCTGGCTGATATACTTGTAGGAGCCCTTATTCTTCTTTGTGTTCATTGGCAAGTTCAGCTCGACCAATGCCTTGGCCTTCCTGACCCATCCCTACACAACTGGGCAGTGTTCCTATACTATTCCCAGTATGGTTGTTCTTGTTTCCACTATCTCTGCAGCTCTTTCTTGTCTTTTATTTTGACCAGTAGGTCTCTACCGTGCTATAACTGCCTCTTATCCTGGTTCCTGATTTCTTACTCTTGTGGATTCAGAGCTCTTGTGCTTAAAGACCTGACAACTCTGTTCTGCTCCCTTGTCCCTGAGGGCAGTTTCCCAGGGAGTCCTATTGACTAACTACATGAAGAGCTGGAAGTTTGATTTCCTACTTTACTCTTCCCCTGACCCATATCCCTCAGGACTGAGAACTCCACCGGTGCATGATCACTGCAGACCAGGCTGTATCCAGTCTTGACATTATCAATAAGCTCACTTGCATATGTGAGCATTAGTTCCAGTACCGCATCCCCTCTGGTAGGGCTGTATATTACTTGGCTTAAGATTTTATCTTCAATGTACTCGAGGAGCCTCCCAGATTGCCTGTAGGCAGTTTGTCATGTTACTTCTCCAGCAGATGTTAGGGCTGTTGAAGTACCTCAGAAGGACAAGAGCCTGAAAGCTCAATGCCTTCTGTAGCTGAAGGCTTCATCAAGAGACTCTGATTGAGTATTCTTTCTTTTGCTGACAACTATTTACCTTTGGTGGTGCTTTGAAAGTTTGCCTACTCAGGGTACACCAGCTGGAGTGTTCTGCTTGTCTTGCTGAAGTCTGTGAGTTTTGCCACTTGCCAGGATGCCACAATTTTGCACTCAGACTCTCTTCCTTAGAAACATGCCTTAAGATGCTAATACCAAACTAGAAACATTGGCTATATGTTAACATGTAGTGAACTGGCTAAATGAGACTTCATTAAACTTAGAAAAGTGTTAAACCTGTAATATTGCAGTCAGAAACAAATTTTGCTGTCGGAAGAAAATCAATAGCCTAATTTGCCCACATTACGGAAAGTAACTTGCTCCTGGTGTTACAGTACAGACAGCAAAAATTATGTGATAATAGCCATTGTGACATGACTACATCATTCATCCTGCATTGGCAGGCATATATCCACGTTAAAAAATCTCTAGAGCCTCTTCTATAGAAGAAAATTATTGCAGTCCAAGTTTTGATGTCAAACTGTTGTCCTTGTTTCTCTCTGCTTTCATTAATGAAAACTGAAACTTCTGGATCTTAAAGAGGATTCTATTTTGCCCACGTCATCTTATCTGATGCATCTTATTCCACATCTGGGATATTTAAACACAGTCTTAAGCAACAACAGAAGACTGAACAAGCTATCAATTAACTCCCTACAAAGTGAATGCCTAATAGTGCATTCCTCAGACCAGTGCTATTGACTGCCTCTCCCAGTGGAATGGACCTACAGTAGCCTTCCAGTACCTAAAGAGGGCCATAGGAAATATGGGGACAAACATCTTAACAGGTCTTATTGCAATAGGAGAAGGGATAATGGTTTTAAACAGAAAGAGGTGAGATTCAGATTATCTATCAGGAAGATTTATTTTATAATTTTATAAGGGTGGCGGAACACTGAACTAGTTTGCCCAGAGACATGGTAGATGCTCCATCCCTAGCAACATTCAAGGCCTGGTTGAATAGGGCTCTGAGCATCCTGATCTTGTTTGAAGGGGGGTGGGGAGGTGTGGACTAGGTGATCTTTGAAGGTCCCTTCCAACCCAAACTATTCTAGTTTGACTGCTGAACACCATCAGTCTTAAAAAGCGTCATAAATAAAGGAGGAAAATACTTTGAGATGCTGATCTTTTTTGTCTTTGCCAACAGATATTTATATGAAAGTTGTCAGTATTTTATATCCTGAGTAATTCATAAAGAATAATGGATCAATATGCCAGTTCTTAATTATATGTATCATCTGATTATAGATAAAATAGTATGATGATGAAATTTGAGCCAAAGGAAAAAATGCTGTTTTGAAGAAAGGTTGCTTTGTTGTCTAGGTTTTGGAGATGAACTCTTATAACAGGCATGGACATATCCCTGTGAAAATTTTCATGTAATTGTATGCATATACAAAAAGGGAAGCAAAAACCATCTCTTTATTGCTGGTACTAAATATCAATGAGTGCATATTGAGAATTATAATTATATCAGCATCAAAGAAGTGTCCAAAGATTAATGGACTCTAATTTTTCCTGCCTTTCACTGAATAGCTCACAGTACATTCATGAAAGCACACAAAGAATAAATCAAGTTGCACATTATTCTGCTTCTCTGTGGTATTTCTTGACACATAGAGTTCTACACATCTGTCCCTGTGTTGTGCTTTCTGTAAACAATGTTCCTAGGTCACTGATTCTGGTGAAGGAATGGGTACATATGAATTAGCAGAAATAGGAAACATTTTTGGAAACTGGAGAAATAGGAAACATTTTTGGAAACTGGGAAAAGGACATTGAACTATATATGCAGGCTGATATTGGAGTGAGGGGCTATTGCAGCACTCTGAAATTGTAATGTTTTTTAATATTACAGGAATGAAAAGAAATATCAGATGGTGGCCAGCCACTACCCATGAAATCACAGATTGATTTAAAAATTCTGTCCTGTACTCAAAATCTAAATTGAAGTAAATTACTTTCTCAGCTTAAATAAAATAAAGGCTGTCCCTTTGTCAGGTGACTTGGGGATCAGGAATATATTCACAGGTATCTATTTTGCCTCAAACCAGGACAATTAGTTTTCCAGCACTTAAGAGGTGCTTCTGGGAAAGTCATCCAAGCCTCCCAGTGTCTTAATTTATCCGCATTTGGAGGAGATTAATTTACTACTCAAAACACTATAGTCTGATAAGAATTGTAAAAGATTTTCTTGGTTTTTCCTGTGTTCCTAAGGGAAGTTTCTGAGGAAGAAAGTCTGACTGAATGCAAATAATGGCAATTATAAGAACATAACCTAAGAATAGGAAATTATCCAATTATAGGAATAAAGAGCAAAGTAGTGCTATTGAGAGTGCTGCACTTCTTTTAGTTCCCTGTAGTTCTGTTTCTTCAGTGCATGAAAAAGACCATATTTTCTAAATTTTTCTTTCCTCAGTCACATAGCAATTGACTGCAATGCAACTACACTTTACTGGAATATATACTGTGAGCAAAGCCCACTTTTACTTACTGATTCATTCTAGAGCATGTTTGTCATCCATGTTACCATTAGTAGTTCACTCTAAACAGCACAGGCACAGGATGTATTAGCTGTTGCAAACTGATAATGGGCAATATAAGATGGACATATTGTTAGAACAATTAGAAAGTATTATTTAATATAGGTTAAAGTACGTATGACCTAAGCCTACTCTAACCAGTAGCTTGTATCTCCATATTCTTGCTTTTCATTACATGTGACAGGCACTATAGACCCTGCCTGCTGCTGTTTGGCTCTGGATGATTGTTTTACCAGCTATAATACAAACAGCATATTGCTGATTTTTATCTTTTACTTTTTCCCATTAGAGTCCATTATTTTGTAGGACAACATCCTGCAAAGAAAAGTAAACTGGCATCACTGGAACATCACAAAACCTCCACCGTCTCAAATGCAATGAAAACTCAATGAACTTAATTGCAAATCATATCTGCTATATTCCAAATGTTCTATTTCTTCTGAAAAGTACCTTTTAAAGCAGTTGCCTAAGATAATATGCAATAATGTAATTGGCTGTGCTTTACTAATTGGGAGGCCTAAATTTTTTTATCATGTTTAGCTTTCAGCAAATATGGCCAAATCTTTTTGAATCTTCATCACACCTCTCATGGTTGTTTTCTGTATTTGCTGCCTTTGCAGTGACAATATTTCCTAGACCTTCAAAGTCCAAACCCAATAATTTTTAAAGGAATAACAAACTCATTTACATCTGTGAAACATCAATTGGTAATACTATTTCTATGTGCTGCCATCATACCTACAATAAGGATGGTATCTAGGCGGGGGAAGGAAGAAAAACACTAGGATGCACAATCTATTTAACCACTGATGCCAAATGACTATTAGGCATATCAAAGATGTTTTGAAAATTAAAATCTCTCTGCTTCAATCTGCAGGTGAACTTTGAGGTCTGAGCACATTGCCTGTCTTTTTCTTGAGTCAGTAATAAAGTGTGGTGAAAGATTCAAGCTGTTTAAAACTTAGATAAGAAAGCCCTGTTATATAGTAGAAGTGCTGTATCAATGGAAAAGGCAAGTCAAACAGACTCAGGTCTTTGACATTGGCCAAGCTACCTCCCTGTACTGAAATTAAGTCAGTCCTGAATATGACAATAGAGCAACCAAAACCTATGTTTCTTTTCCTGGAGTTGTGAAAAGAAAGCCCAAGATATATTTGCTGTGACAAATATATTTTGGCTTTGGAGATTTGTGTTTTTCTTCTAAAGAAGTCTTTACTTACCACCTCACAAGAATTGCAAAGAACGTGTTTGGGAATTTGGTACAAACTAGACAAATTTTTACCCTGTTTTTTTCAAATTCTGTCATCTAGGGTACAGCAGTCACTCTTGAATGCTATTCTTTACCTAGCTGAAGTCTACTTTAGTTAGAAATGAAAGGTGTTATTGAAATATCTTCAGTGACAGGATTGTTAGACCAAGTTTTATCTCAAGCTTGTATACAAAGGCTTCCAAAAGCCAGAGTAATTTTTCTTAGAATTTCACCTATCAAGGTGAAGTAAATGAACATTCTAAGTAATTTTTTTTCCCCAAGAATGAAAAATATAAACTTAATTATTGCAGCATTTCACAATTAATTCCTAAGAAGGTACAACTTTTGGATATCCTTGTGTTTTACTAGTTCTAGAAGTAGAAGCAAAGGAAGTAGAGGTATCGTACCCCTTCACTAGCTTGAACTAGTTGCTTATTGTCACGAATCCTTTTTATATTTACATGGTTAAGAGTCACAGTGTCTTAAAGTGCATCATGGAAAGGACTATATGACATTTATCTATCTATCTATCTATCTATCTATCTATCTATCTATCTATCTATCTATCTATTTATTTATTTTACTCGCCTTAGAAATTCTACAAATGAACATACAAATAGATTAGCGTAAGCAACAAAATAGCCACATGGGAGTTTAATGGGCCATTTAAAATAAATATTTAGGCCCAAAACCCAGCTACAAGAAACAGATGCAAGCTTCAGTGATTCACAAATGCTGAGCACAATACAATTTAGCAACCACATCAAATATACATAAGGTTGTTCCTCTGGTAAAAGTTAACAACAGACTATTCTAGTTCTCTATAGAAGACAGCAATAATACCAAAGCAATTGGAAAGATAGAAAAAGGGCATTGCTGCATTTAATGACATGTCGTATTTTTGTGACTTAAAAGAGTTTTTCAGTTCCCGTCAAAAGCTATATGGAGTTGTGAGTCCAATAAATGGATACATCAAAAAAAGTAATTAAATACTCCTCAACTTACATTCTGTATTCTTGTTTCAGGAAAAAATTATATTTTACAGATAATCTAGCCAGATGAACTTTCCAAACACAAGAAAAAAGGAAAAACAAGGTCCAATACTGAACACTACTTTTGGACAAATAGAAAAGTAAGTCCTTTGGAGCCATTTAGACTCAGTGCTATTATATATAGTACACATTTGCCTCTGCATGATTCTACCCCTCTGCTCTTGTGAGACACCATGAGGAGTACTGTGTCCGGCTTTGTAGTTCTCAATACAAAAAGGACATGGACCTGTTCGAACAGGGTCCAGTAGAGGGCCATGAAGAGGATCAGAGGGCTGAAGTACCTCTGCTACTAGGACAGACTAAAAGAGTTGGGGTTGCTCAGCCTGGAGAAGAGAAGGCCCTGGGAAAGCCTTCCAGTCTTGAAGAGAGACCTACAAGAGAGATGAGGGTGACTCCTTATGTGGGAATGTAGTGATAGCTCTAGGAGTAACGGTTTTAAATTGAAAGAAGGAAGATTTAGATTAGATACGAGAAAGAAATTCTTTATTGTGAGGGTGGTGAGACAAAGGAAAAGTTTTCCCAGAGAAGCTGTGGATGACCCATCCCTGGAAGTGTTTAAGGCCAGGCTAGATGGGGCTTTGAGCAACTTGGTCTAGTGGGAGGTGTCCCTTCCCATGGCAGGTGGGGCTGGAACTTGATCTTTAAGGTCCCTTCCAACTCTAATCATTCTATGATTCTATGATTCTGACAGAGTTCAGTAGCCCAGGTATGCCTGTTATTGTACTCAACTTTCCATAAAGGTACTGAATTTGATATTGTCTTTGCTGATTAGAATCATCAGCTGGAACACAAAATCACAAAATCATATTTGGGTTTGGAAGAAATCTTGAAAGAACACCTACCCCTTTTCCATTACCCAGAACATACGTCACTAAATCAGTTTGATGAAAGCCATGTCCAAGGCTACATCTTGGTTACAGTTTCCTGGGAGGTGTGATATGTATGTAATTTTCACATAAAGTGTATTTACACTATAGGAAAAAAATTCTTCCAAACTAGAACTAAGCTGATATAGTCAAATTATATTAAAACTGCAGTGAAGAAAAGACATGCTAGGCTTTTATTCTAATTATTTCTAAACTGAGTTTAACCTGCTAACTCAAAATAAAGCCCAAGTGTCTCATCTTCATTGCTATTTTAATGAAGTTTATCTAGATGAAGATAACATAGCTTTTGCCTTTTTTTAAATGTTTCTACTAGAGTACCCCTAGCCTACCCTGTAGGTGTGCCAGCTTTTAAATATTTATGAAAATAATACAAGCTGAATTGCTTTGTATTATGACAGACATAATAGCTTGTACTCATTACCATAAATGTATGCATAATGCTGCTTAGGTTAAAAAAATTTCCCCTTGATGACAAATAGGTTGTGAAAATCTATTCAAAAGCCAGGTTGATCTATTTCAAATACTGAAATTTTAGAAGGGCATTTCATGTACTACATGTAATTGAAATACTAGGTGAAGAGATATATTAAATGTAAAGTGGTCTGTGAAGAGTTTTACTGAAATCATAAGAATACAATAAAGAAGCACATACGAAACAAATGCTGTTTAGATATAGTGGCTGAATAGTGTCTCATGCTGTTCAGATTTTCTTTTATTTTTTTGGTTAGTTTAATCATGTGAATGATTAAATTATGGGGGAAAATAATATTGCAAATCTGTAATTTCCATAAATCATAATGTATTTAAAAGAGAAACACTACCCATTTTTGTGCAAAATGCAAATACTACAAAATCAGATCATTACAAGCGCTGACTTTTAAAACCTATGCTATGGAATTGTTTCCAGGCAGAATATTTCAATGTTCGTGAAGAAGGTCAGTTTGATAGTGCAGTTTTCTCTTCTCATGCATACAAATTTTCACACTCTAGGTCAGATCCCATGAGTGATCTAGGCAACTAAATTAAGAGCCTTAACACAAATTACAGTCCTCAAATCTCCCATTTAACTGCTGCACAAAACTGGAGTGCTAAAATAATGTTTCCATACCTCTTTTCTTTTGCCATATTTTCTAGGCACCTTGAGTTTTCACCTGTTTTCTCAGAACTACACCAGTTTTGAGGGTTTTTCTCTGTCCCTCAAATTATGGGTGTGCCCAGTTAGCATCTCTAAAGTAATTGTTGCTTTAATTGTTCTGTAATCCCATGAGAAGTTTTTAATATATCTAACCCCTGCAGGATCAGGTGTGTCAGAAAATGCAGTTATACTTTTTTATTTTGCAATTATTAGAGAGAGGGTTTTAGGTCAGATCTTGCATTATCTGGTCTGTTTTTTCATTGACAGACTGAATAAATTTTATTTTTCTTTTTTAACACGATGCAGAAAAATGGAGGCCACAGTTAATGCACATAAAACATCCTGCCACTTGGAGTAGTGTTACAGCAGAGTGGTTTGCACCCCTCTACCCACATATAGCACAGAACTGTGGCATCACAGGGCTTTATATTGGAAGGGAGCTCTCAAAGTAATCTAGTCCAACTCCTGGTCAAGCAGGGCCATCTTGAGCTGATGGCCCAGGATCATGTCCTCATGGCTTTTGAATATCTCTAAGGATGTCATCCTCTCTGGGTGACTTGTACCAGTGCTCAGTCACTGTCAGTTTAAAAGTGCTTCCTGATGATCAGAGGGAACATTCTGTGTTTCACCTTGTTTCACTGCCTCTGGTCCTGACACTGGGCACTAAGGAACAGAGCATTGCTCCACCTTCTTAGCACCCCTCCTTCAGGTATTTATAAATATTGATGGGATCTTGCTGAGCCTTCTCCAGGCTGAACAGTTACAGCTTTCTCGGCCATTCTTCACAGAATAGATACCCAGTCCCTGAATCATATTTGTGGCCATTTGCTGGGCTCTCTCCAGTATGGATTGACATACATCTTGTATGGACATACATCTCTCTTGTACTGTGGAGCCCAGAACTGGACACAGTTCTCCAGGAACAGCTTCATCAGTGCTGAGCAGAGGGCAAGTATCACCTCCCTTGACCTGCTGACAGAATTTCTCCCAGTGAATCCCAGTCTACCATTAGCCTTCTTTGCCACAAGGCCACATCACTGTCTTATGCTTAACTTGGTATCCTCCAGAACCTCCAGGTCCATTTCTGCCAAACCTTACTCCCACTGGGTGGCCACATTGGTGTATAATGGTACGTGTGTTACCTGCACCATCAGGGATGAAACTTGTGTTCCTTATGTGAGAAATGACGGCTCACTAGTAAAATGTAAAAAGGACAAAGTCTTTGAAGCAAAGGTTAAAAACAAAGTACAAAAGGATTTATTAGAAATTTTCGAAACAGCGCTGTAACGGGGGCATCTCCAGGCTAGATGCACAAATTCTCTCATTATTTTGGGGATTTTTATACATTTTACCCAGCCGCTTATGTCCCCGTCTCCCCTCTCATTGGTTGAGAGGTCAGAGCTCACATCCTTCCCAACCGCTTAACTTGTTCCAATTTGCACCTCTTTATCTCTCATGCCCAAACAACATCTGTTAATCACAGTATTCAATAGTACAAAAAGTATTGGAGATTTTATCAGTATAGGCCAGTCCTGAGAATCTGCTGTTTCAGGGTAGTTCTCAGGATGTATATCCTGATCCGGAAAAGGGTACTGACCGCTTTATCAGAGGAGGCCAGTCCTGAGCATTTACTATTTCAAAGCAGTTCTCAGGATGTATTCTCTGACCAGGTAAAGGGTATTGACAACTTTATCAGAGGAGGCCAGTTCTGAACATCCGCCATTCAAGTCAGTTTTCAGGATGTATATACTGACCAGAAAAAGGGTAGCTGAAGCAAAACTTTAAGTCCATTTCTCACACTTACACCCTCAGAAAGTGCTCTCATCACTTTTTGGATTATTGCTGCTAACTGTCCCCACTGGGTCCTTTGTTAGTCTCCTAGGGTTCTTGGGTTCAAACCCCAATACTGAGAGATGAGAATTTTGAATGCTTAGTCAATAGGGCATTTCTCCTGAGTATTTATTTGGTGAGCAAATCTGTCTTGTAGACATACTGATCTCTGGATACACCTTGCTGATTACACGGGCTGTTGCAAATTGCAGTGAAGTACATAATTCACATACATATCTTGAACATGAAGGCTCAAAAGTTATGAGCCAGGCACAAAACCATGTAGAGCTGACAGAAAATATCCAGTCGAATTCCTTAACCTCTGGATTAAGACTTGTAGGATAAGTTTCCACTGAAATCAGGGCAATTTTTCTTAGGCAGAGCTGGTCACCACAATGCAGAATTCATTACTGGGCACTGCAGAGTGGCACTTGGGGTTAAAAAGAGTGGAAGATGTCCACCAGGTTTTGGTGAGTTCATTGGGGAGCCAAAAGACTACCGTCAGTGCTAGACAAAACTGTAAAACTGACTTGCAAAAATAAGCGTAAGTTTCATCACTGTGATGGTAGTTGAATATTCCTACAGATGTTTTATTTTAATGTTAGTATTGCCTTAACTTTCCTAAAATCCTTTGGAAATCCCTTATAAAATCCTTTTGGAAAATGCATTTTCCTTTTAGAGACACCTGACACCTTTGCAGTAATCTTGCAGTGACCTTTCTCCCACTTAACTGGCATATTTAAATTGCCCAGACTACCACATTGTCTTGCTAAACAGGATTAGAGAAAGAAAAATAGCACTTAACCTTCCTTAGAAAAGTGACATATATTTCAGACTAGAGGATAAGACTGAATCTATAACGGATGTAGTGCATCTCTGTGCTTTAAAGCACTACCAGCTCTGAAGAGAAGTATTCTCAGGGATTAACTGCTGAAGTGCTACAAAATTAGCTGTTCCAAATATACAATTAATTTTTTAGGCATGCAGACGTATATTTAAACTACTGTAATTTTATAATTTTTGCGGAAAAAAATTGTGTGAAAAAATGTCTACTTTTAAATAAAATCTAAGCGTTGTTTTTATTTTGCACCAAAACAATGAGATAATCCTGATGAGTCCCTTCCAACTAGAGATACTCTGTATTATATGAGATTTTTAATTTCACCTCTACGTTTTTAAAGAAACACCCTAATTTTCAACTGCAGTCTTGGCAGATAAGCAAACAGGTTGTTCAGCAAGTAAATGAAAAAACCAAAAAACACAGGAGTCTGTGAAAGGTATGAGACAGTGTTAGTAACATTATCACTCATCTACGTAAGTCTCACCTTGACTCACATGAGGAAAAATGTGAAATATTTCCTTTTTTTTCTTAAAAAAAACACCTGCTCTACATTTGCAAACACACATGGACACACACATGTACAGGAACCCCTGAAATATTTGGGCTCCTACTTTTGCAGAAAATTTTGTTTCCCCTAATTGTTAATATGAATGATAATACGTATCCTTTAAAATTCCTTTTGAGTACACAATCTCTCACACCTTCCCACGCACAAATACATGCACAGCTTGTAAGCAAGAAGAAAGAATGAGACAAGAAAAGAATTAAGTTGCTTTACTTAATTTCCAGTTCATCTATTTATAGCAACAGTGGAGCATAAGCTAAATAGTATTATACAGGATTATGCAAATTGTTTAGGATGAAAGTGGAGCACAGGTGGCAACAAAACAAATACAACATTGAAGGCCACTGGAAGTTTTGTCTTAATGTTGAGCACAGGTCTGACTAAAGGAATAGTAAACACAGCACAACATAAAGGTGTATTTTCACTTCTAAGTCAGCAGCTCTTACCTGAAAGAGGAAGGCAGCTCCATCTTGAGGGTTTAAACTAAAAATAGATACAGTAACATATGTTAATTTGACCTAATAAGTTGCTGCTAGTTGTAGGACTTACCTGAAGAATCTGATTACATAGATTAGATGTAAAGCAGAGGGAATCTTGGTCCTCCATGGAAATCAAGTGAAACAACAGTTTAATATCTGCTACATACTGTTTCTCAGCACTCTGCTCTTTGCAAGTGGTTGTCAGAGGAAGTGAATATCTACTAAAGTGCTCTCTGTGACTTAGCCTTCTGCAAGAATCTTATTTATCTGTTTGACAAGCATCATTTACATTATTATTTAAAATTTTATTTAAATTTACTGTTTGAGCGGATTGTTTCCTTGGATTTATAAAAAAAAAATTGTCAGGGAACACACTGGTTGTCTGTAATATGCTGTCTTGAAACTTCTGCTAGCTTCATAGTTACCAGAAAAAGCTAAAATTAGTATAAAAGAAGAATTTTTCCTCCAATGGGTACCAACACAAATACAGAATTATTTGTTGGTATTGTTAAATACATATTACCAGTGTACTTCTCACTCTTAGTCAGCACTTTCTGCAAATTAAAATATACAGGCATTTAGAACACTTACTCAAGAAAAACTCCCAAATGAAATCAAAGTGGAGTTCTACCTAAATCAGAAGTCCAGAAGGGACTGTCACTTGAAGAAGCTGTTTACAGAACTGTTAATGAGAGCACTGTGATGGAAAGGCCTGAATATTATGAAGAGCAAAAACTTGACATAAAAAAAACATATGAGATTTAAAAAACATCTTAAGCAACTGATAGTCTTCATTTAAGACGAAACAAAAAGAAAAAGAAAGCAGCTGTTTACTAAACTTTCAGTTCATAAACAATAATACCATGCTTTAGCGTAACTGAGCCACGTATGTAGTAAAAGATATTGATGAGCAAAACAGGAGACTAGATTTGCTGAATATGAATTACTTTTTTTTTTTTTTTAACTGGATGTATCAGATATAAAGCAAGGAGTGAACTGAGGAATTCAGCTGTGACTTCTGTCATTAATTTTAATTCCATTTTGGCTTTTTCTTTTCAAATGATTCAAGGGATTACGGTGAGCAAAATGTTTGTCCTTTACACACACTCTGAAATACTAGTAAACCACATTTCATTATGCAAACAAGAACACTATAGAACATGGCACAACAGAGCCATGCTCTTCCCTTAGAAAATGGCAATATGAACATTGTGAAATAAGCATGGTTAAAATACCAGGAATAACATAGCTGCAGTGCATATCAACACTTGCCTTGAGTTCATTGAACAGGATCAGATGTGTGTAACCTTGTCAAATGCTGCCAGCACCCTGATGCTAGGCATTTGCAGAACTCCTGAAAAAATAATTGAATGCTTGACGTCAAAGGAAGGAGAATTAAAAATATTTTCTTCCAAGTGGTGTCAGTTTTACCAAGTACACTTTTACAGTTGAGGGATTTTTAAGAATGCCTTAAAATCACTTGTAACAGAAATAGCTAACTGATTTGGGAAATTTTAATTGTTCTGTTGCATGGACAAATACTGAGATGTTCGTGAAGAAGAGTTTGATTTGTTTTCTTTTATTTTATTTTCCTGAAAGGATTTGCAAAAGGAAACTTGTGGGAACTTGTAAATATTTGTATTTTGCTTAAGAACTGATCTAGCTCTATATAATTGTGCTTTTTGTGAGATCCAACTGTGGAGTTGGTATGGGAAAAAAATTTGATAATGAAGCTGAGCAGGAAAGATAAAATAATTGCTTTATTGAAGCAAACAATCCAACACAACTGCTTGTGCTATATCATGGCCTTGGATGGGAATGTGATTCTGAATACACTAAAAGATCTGCCTAACTGAAAGGAAAGAAGGGAAAACGTTGCAGGTTAACTTGTAATATTTCTGCTCTCCAGACTGCACCATAAAGATCCTGAGACAGCCCTGAAAAAGTTGTCTCCAGAGCCAGTTACTGCACAACCATGTTAAAATAGTATGAAGCCTGAGCTGTTAAGTTCTAACAGGAGTGCAGGCCATGTAATGTGCAGCTCCACAGGTTTCATTAACTAACTAGGTACCTCTGCTGAGGTACCTGAGGAGCTGCATTGCATCAGTAGTGTACCAAAACATTCATAGCCACTGAGAGCAGCTGCATCATACCCTTTTGAGCCCTATTCTCCAGTGAAAAAGCATAGGCTCTACCTCTAAAACTTTTTTTAGTAAAAAAAAAAAGTTGGTAAAGTATGCAGCAAACCATTTTGAAGAAGTTTTGAAACCTTTCCTGTGTCATTTCCATGCTGTTATAATCCACAGAATCATGAAGAAAAAAATCCTGATGTTTCCCTGAGGTAATAGGGAGGATGCAGTAGGGAGTATGACACAGAAGCATGGCCAGATGGGGTGTGGTATTTGCAGAAGCTCTTGAGAAGAATGGCTTCATAAAATATCATGATCATAAAAGAAAGAGTCAGTGCATTCTTCATAAAATGCACCAACCCCTTTTCTGGAAATTTTGCCTATATAACAGACTGTAGAAGAAGAATAGATAAATCACAGTTGATGCAGTACTGATGGAGGAAATGAATGGTTTGTCAAAAGCTGGAAGGATCCAGTGGACTTGCTATAAATCCATGCTGGCTGAAAATCACATTGCTTGCTCTCTGGAAAGATTCATTAGTATTAATATAGAAGTTCAGTAGGTCACAGAAGTCTCGTGCACTCCTGGAAGGCTTAGAATAGAAGACAGATGTAAAGAATTCAAATCCTTAAGGTCTGCGATCTCTGCTCAGTAGAGGACTAGAGAAAACGCATCCCCATTCTCTGCTGATAAAACAGACACTTTAACAATATTATTTTTTTATCAGATATCCCAACTGCCTCAGTAGCAGAATTGTCTGACAAATGACTTGGGGTTGAGGCCTTCATGTAATTTTCTTCTCATATGATATTTTTTCTCCAGTACATTACACAATTTAATAGACTTCTATAAGATAGTATTGTGATTAAAATAGCTTGAATGCAAAAACATTGTGTAGCCCAAAGGAAACTGAGTGAGCCAAAGTGCTGTTTTTAGACCTGAGCAGAAGCTAATGTGTATTTTTGTCATTGAGTGGTTAGTGTTATAACCAATATGCCCTGGTTAAGGTAATTGCTTGTCTCTGAAAACTGGTTCATGTATGAAGAAGCACAAAGGAAAAGTTTAAACCAGTAAGTTGTTTTCAAGAGCAGTGTTGAGGTTAAATGCTAATGTTTCTCAACAATTGAATTTGCAGGTGTTCTAAGGCTTTCACTTACTGTTGCTGGGCAGTTTATTTCAGCTCTCTATAGTAGAAACCATCTAGCTAGCTGAATTGAAATTTGCAGCTAAAGTTGTTTAACTGTGGAAATGGTATATATCAGAACTATCTGTTTCTTTTCTTCTCCATCAGAATGCATGAAAAGTAAATCTGACTTTAAAATCACAATTAATAATAACAGATATTACGAAGCTCAAGAGATCTATTCAAACAGTAGCTTTACAGAAATCTAGTCTATATTTCTTGAAATAGGAATATGAATGGAGTCCCCATACTGATTCCAAATGAAATCTGTGCAGGATTTGGAAAAACATACTTGCACTTTTTTCAAACCTTGACTTTTCTGCAAAGTCTAGAAAAATCACTGAATATATTTCAAAGATCTATAAGAGTAGGAAACCACTCTGTTGAATTTTTATGTTTAAATCTGGCCATTCCCACAATTTTCTGCAGAACCTCTTCTTTCCTGCCCATGTCACTCCTTTTCTCTCACTACACGTATTTCTGTGGTGGCATTACCAAGCTGTATCTGCTAGAATGAGTCCGCAAAAATTGCTCAATAGTTCTATGTGGAGTGCTTACTCTTACTGTCAGAGGGGTTGAGAAGAAAAAAGATTGCTCAGATCATCCCTGTCTCAGATGATTGAGCATGATGTTATGTTACAAGTGGGTAATACCAAATATGGATAAAAGATTAACATCTTTGCTGTCCTTGCTCCTAAAAGTTACCCAAGACAAAAATTCTGTTGATTCAAAATTTTGATTAATCTAATTCTAAAATTGTCATGAACCTCAAAAGTTCTAGTTCAATGAAAAGTCACAAATATAAAAAAGAAACCTCTGAAACAGGCACCTTATTAAAGCAAATAACCAGCTATAAGCCTTCTGAAATGCACTTGACATAGTGCTGTATTTTCTGACCAAACTTATCTGCTGGAGATGACAGTAGCCTGGTTGGGGCTTTGTGAACTGTGAACTACACTTCGTGGTCTATAGTGCACTTCTGTCTCATTTCTAAGGAAGATATGTGGTTGGTTTTGATAGATAATGCCCTCAAAGTTCTGGATGTTGGCCAGATCCAAGCCAGGTCTTCCTGTTGAATTCCCTTGCATTTGTAACCAGAGACTATTCTAAATGTAGTATTGACAGGAAAGGACAGTTAAAATCCAGTTTTACCACTATGCAGGGTAAGGTTATTTGCCCTGTGATGTGAAGCCGCGTATGAAGGATAGAACAGTTTCATAGACCACTGTGTGGCATTTCCGTATTCTTACTGTGTCTATGGAAGATGAAGCTTCAATAATTCACTGCTTCCTCTTGACCTAATAAGAATGGAGATGTGTATGTCTCATGGTCCTTCACTGCTGAATGTACATACTAACTAACCCAACCTGAGATTGTAAGAAGCATGAAAATAATCTAAACCACAGGGTGCCTTGTAGGGAATTACTCACCTCCCATTTTCCCAACAGCAAATTGAGAGTCAGAATAAAGAAATGCTAGCATGACAACTATTTCAGTGGATTGTTCCTATGGCAGGGAAGCTAGGTGCCCCTTCTTTTACAGTATGTGATGTGAAATATTAATTTATCCCTCAGGATATAGGGGCTCAGAAGAAAGCTCAGGAGAGGTGAAAATAAACGCTGTATATTTGTCTAATATATGTGTGACTGAAGTGAACTTATGCACCAAAATGAGCAAGCAAATGAATTCTATTAGTTTTCCAAATACATTAGAGATACTGCAAAACAAAGGAAGCCCTTTTTGTTTTTTTGTTAGATTTACATATAATGACATTAATGTCATTTCAGCTAAAATTATTACTTAGTTTCTAGCACACAGAGCATCCAATCCTTTTACTTTCTTCCTGAATAAAGTTACAGAAATCTAAATACCAGCTATTTTTACAGTTCTACAGTGTTTGAGAGTCTAAGTCACAGATGAGGAAACCACCATGACTGACGTCACGTAAACACAGAGTAAGTAACAGTCATTGCCTCAAGTGTGAACTACAAGGTCTGTACAGGTTCAAATGAACGACTGCATACTGAGTCTGGAAGGCGAAGAATAACATAAAATATTTACGTAAAAAAAACCCTATGTTGCTTTAGACCATATATCAGACATCTTTTTTAAAGCTATTTTAGTATCCAGAATTGAAGTACTAACATCATTCACAGCTGTAGCAAATCTTAAGGAATCCCTGCCTGCTGTTGATCTTAAGGATCCTCAGCCCAAATTCAGAACCAGAATCTGACATCACTGTCATAAAAATCAGCAATTAGATCTTCAACATACCTTTGACAGTAGGATTCCGCTTTGATTCTGGAAAGTATTCCTGCACTACCTTTGAAACGCCAAATGTTCATAACCCATTAAAGTCTTCTGTTTTGACATTTTCCTAACCCAGATTCTTACAAAAGCTTGGTCCAAAGCCAAAAGAAACATTGGAGTCCTATCTCTAGCTGCTGTTGAGTTTGGATTCAGTCTCTTAATCCCGAAATTAGATTAAATAGCTACAGAAAATAATATTTTATTGTGTTTTTGGTGGCAACTAATAGTGGTATATGGTAGCAACATTATAGCAGAACTGGAAGGGGTTTTTTCAAAAACAACACACAGATTCCCAACAAGTTTTTGATGAAGCACCGAGTGTAATGTTATGTGGGATAATTCACTCTTGTCACAAGAGTAGCCCTCCTCAGCCACTCACTGATTCGAGACAGGCAGAAGTGTGCACAGAAATGTTTTCTTGAACATTTTCTCATTCACTGCACCTTTTCCAACTGCTTCAGAGTTTAGGAGGCAAAACCAGTAAAATCAGCATGCCTATACAGGCAGATAATACTTAATTTCTCAAAGGAAGCAGGATTTACCTATACGTATAAATTTATACATATTTAATATATGTATAAATATATGCCGGTATATTTACATGTCTTTATATAGAGATTTTTGTATATTTTTATAGATATAAATACCGGCGGACAACGCAAAGCTGCCAGCAGCCGCGGCCACAAGGCGTGCGTAGCTGTGAAGCTGGAAGGCCGGGGGGCCTGGCGGGGATGGCGCGGGCAGCCCTCCCGTCGCTCCCGAGCCGAGCTGCCCCGGCGTGGAACGTGTCCTGCTTCCCAAACGGGCGGCGCGCAGGCGCCTCTCACTTCTCAGCTCGGTATGATGCTCTCGGACGTGGGAAAGGGGTAGCCCTGCTGCTTTCCCTCCGGCCTCTCTGCCCCACTTTTCCTCTTTTCAGCCCAGTCCCCTGGCTGAGTTCCATTCATTTTTTCCCTTTATGGCTGTTATATGGTTTTATTTTTCCCTTTATGGCTGTATGGTTTTGTGGTTTTTTTTTCCCAAAATGTTGCCCATTCCCCGGGAGCCCGTTTGCCACCCGCTCTCCGTAACTCCTGCTCCTCCAAATAGAGGTATCTGAAGGGAGACCCGCCTGTTGATTATGCCCCCACTCCTCTCCACTTCCACCCAGCCTCTGCCTCCTCCCTTCCCTGTGCTTCATTTCAAGCCTTTGGATGGTGTTTTGGTGTCATTAGGAGATTAACATAGCTGGAGCTCCAGGGTAGGAGGAGGAGGAGGGGGAGGAGGAGGNCAGCCGGTGGCTGGCGGGCTGCGCCCGGTGCTCGCGTCCGCGAAGCTGCGGCGGCGCCGGCTGCCGGAGGGCGTGTGGCCGCGGCTCCTGCTCGCAGCGCCTTTCTCTTATACGAGCGGTGAGGCAGAGGAGCGGCAGTAAGGGACACCAGGAGGAGTATTTTTTTCCCCAGGTTTTATGAATGGCACTGACATGGAGGAAATACCGTTTCAGAAAGTCAAGACCAAGAGGAAGAAGTGCTGCCACTGCTGCTGCTCTCCGCCGGCCGCCGCGGCGGCGGGAGTAGGAGCCGGGCTGGGAGAGCCCCCTTCCTTGCTGTTGCTGGATGCCATCGCTTGCGAGGACGAGTTTGACTGCAAGGAGCTGGAGGCTCTCTTCCAAAGCTACAACCTGAAGCTGGAGCAGACGTCCACCCTCAAGGCGCTGGTCGTCCTCATTGTGCTCACCGCCAGCTTGGCCCTCGTGGAGCTGCTCTCTGGCCCCAGCCTCACCATATCCAAAGGCTCACACCCGGTGCACTGCATCATCTTCCTCTCCCTCTTCATCGTCACCAATGTCAAGTACCTGCAGGTCACGCAGTTGCAGCAGATCGTCAAGCTCACCTTGCTTTTCAGCTTCACCTTCTCCTTCCTCTGCTGCCCCTTCTCGCTCGGCGCCTACGGCATGGAGCCCCCCAGCGCTCCCGAGCAGGGCATGTGGCAGCTTATGCTGGTCACCTTCGTCTCCTACTCGCTGCTGCCCGTCCGGACTCTGCTGGCCATCGTTTTCGGGCTGGTGGTGTCCGTATCCCACCTCATCGTCACCGCTACCTCCGTCAGTTCCAAGCGGCAGCGGCTCTGGAGGACGGTGAGAGAGGGCCGGGTCGGGCCGGGCACTGCAGCACAGCTGCGCCGTGCGTGCCCGGCAGGTGGGGAATCGCGGAGAGGCGCGGAGCAGCGCTGAGCGGGCCCCGGAGAGCAGCGGGGACCACCTGTCGCCCCCGGGGCTCCAGACGGTGGATGGGGCGTGCCTGGGGCGTCCCCGGCGAGGAAGGGGCGAGGACGCGCCTGTGCTTCAGGCGGTACCTGTAGTTCCGGAAAGTTTGCGGGAGGCAGGGGGGACAGGGCGACTCCTGAGACCTTTCGGCTTTTTCTCTCGAAGGAAAACCGGGGAGAAGGGTAGGGGAGTCAGCTCTACCGTTTATACACTGCGACAGGTTCAGGAGCATCTCATGCACAGTCAGTACGAATCCAGGGCGTTTAAATTACAGTGTTTGTCTCAGTACAAGCTTGGCATAGACAGTAAGCTGCATGTGCTAGTAACACTTCGATCGAGTTGATCCGTATCTTCGTGATCTCTCTGAACCGTGGACGCTTTGTGCCCATAGGCCCATCTCAGGGCGTCTCAGCAGAAAAGATCTGAAATAAGTGGGACACTCAAAGGGAGGACCCCCCTCGTTGTTCTCGCAGCGAGAAAGGCATTCCTCCTTCATTTTCTCCAGGGCAGCTGCTGCCCCTCTCCGCAGACATTACCTGCTATGTAAGTGAGCTTCCTAGCGATTCCCTTTTCCTTCTCAATTAAGCCAGCAAAATCTCTCTCTGCAGCAAGTATCTTTGGAAACGTGCTACTGCACTCTCCCCCTCCCCCGCCTCTTCCGAGTAGCTATTTATAGCCCTGCAGGGCTTTCTCCGGCTCCCGTGGCTGATGGGCTGCACTAGCAGGGGGAGGAGGATAAGGAGATGCGCGAGTGGGAAACGCTGGGGCTGGGAGTCAGGGTTTGCTGCTTAGGTTACATGGTGCCTCTGAACCACTGGGAAAGCATAAACTGAAAAAAATTTGTGTCCTCTCTCTTGAATTGCATTGATTATGTCAGCCCTCAGGGCAAGCACACGAATTCTGCAGTCTAGATTGCTGTTAAACAACAATTTAATGCATAATTGAAGTACTTTGTAAATTACTTTTGTTGAATCCTGATATTCAGTATTTTCCATGGCTGTGCAAGGCTGTTTTGTGATGCTAGGACACACACAGTTGGCATGGGCATAAACACTGCCATAAACAGAATTGTACACCTTTATGTGTATCCACCTCTGAGTTCCTTATTCGTCCTTACATGCTCTCACAGATACACACACCCTAGCAGGACATATTATGCATATAATGGTGATACACAGAAATCATCAAAAGAGTGGAGTTGCTGAAATAAACAGGATTATTCATGGCTTCATGCTGCTGAGCTGGTGGACAAAATAAATTGTATATTTTAAAGGGGAAGAGGGAGATAAGCTGGGCTTTATGATTTACCCAGATAATCTGGTGGTCTATTTTTAAATGCATGATTTAGAGTTTCCATGAGGAAGAAAGCAGGAGCACTGAGAGGAGCCTTACTTAAAAACATCCAAAAGATGCTAAAACCTTATCTTTGAGTATGGTGGTAGATAGTTATTTTTACTGGAGTATCAATTAGTCCTTATGGGAGTCCAGGCTGTCATGGCTGCCCTGACACAGAGGCAGATTTTCCTCTATGCCAAGTTGCAGCTCAGTGTGGCACCTGCTGTTCTAGATGAACAACATAAAGAAGCTGACAATGAAGTGTGCTTACTAAAGGGCTTGAATGTGGAACATTTTGAAAAGAGGAAATCTGCTAATTTACTTTCTTTACACTAATTTAACTCAACTGTTGAACAGGTGAGAAGCTGGCTTAAAAAAAATTAGAAATAGGTGACTAACTGCTGGTGTAACACGTATGTTTCTTCTTCATCACTCCCCCTCCACCAAAGTAATTTTGGTAATTTGTATGCAGTCCCCAGAGCAGCACACTTTGCTGGTAACAGGAGGCAGAAAACAGCTCTGAATCAAGCAAAATAACTGATCTATGAACTTGTGTCACATAGAAATCCACATTGGTTTATTACATATTTGCAAGTAAAATGTCTTCTCATTTGAAGCCTATTTCTGGGTACGGAAGGGACTCACAGAGAAGTTGTTTTCTTTTCCAATTTCACAGTGTTTGGATCTTTAAAGCTATGTAAAAGCCACATCATCTGAATTTTATTTTCTAGCCTTTTTGTAAAGGCTAGAATAGATGCTGGCTTGCTGTCTGGATCTGCTTCCCAGCCACTGGATTTTATCATGACCACCCCAGTTTCAGTGCTTATACAAACAGCATACAGCCAGCCTGCCAAGGAGGCTGGACTGCTCTATGCAGAGCTGCAATAGCATGTATAGCTCTGCAACAAATAGCTATGTTCTTTCTCCCAACACCTTGCTCCCTAGCCCCAAGCAAATGTGTGAATTTAAATCTTTAAATAGAAACCTGTTGTGTCCAGAAATGCAGAAACACCTGTACAACCACTGAGGCCACTGTTCTGTTAAAGAAGCCTTTGACTTTTGGGTGATTCAGGCAGGGAAACCAGTTTTATTTTTATTTAGCCTAAGCTTAGAGTGCAGATCTAGCAGCTTCCGTTAAATTAACGTTTAACACAAGCAAGTTAAGTTGTCAGCAAGACCAAGCACTCATGTTGTTTCAAGTTCAACCAATTAAAAAAAAGTCAAAGTCAAAAAAGTTAAGGGGTTTGTTCTGAAGTGGGCTTTTGGATGCATGTCTTCTATACCATGCAATCACCATATGCAAATATTTGAATGTCAAAAGCCTCACTGACTTCAGTACTGCTGAAGCAGACCCTGAGTGGGTCCTGTGGCATGCTTAAAATTTACATTCATATGAATGTACAAACACTTCAGCATATTAAAATCAGCTCATTATGGGAGAAGTTTGTTACGAGATCTACACAGTAAAACACATTTCATTTGCAAGTGGTAGTTTTCTGACAGCACAATATTGTTTATGTGTGGTCTATGGAGATCACAGTCTCATTTCTTCTAGGTCTCTTCAGCATTAGATGTCATACCAGTGTTGGGACAGAGGTATATGTAAAAGCAAGAGCAGGGAGGCAAAGAGAGCTGGGAGAGTAATGTGGAGAATTTGAGTGTCATCTTTCTACTCTGTATCTGATTTTTCATCAAATGAAACATTCCAATTTGCTAATTTGTCCTGTGCATTTCTGAAGAGAAATGTAGTAATGGATAAAATATGTATATATACATAAGTGGAATATTAAAAATATGCAATATACTTGTGGACAGCCTTGAGCCATTTGGAATAAATTCATAGCAAAAGTCATGTTTACTTCACAGTTGGTTTTGCCTGTCTTCCTAAATACTGTGACAGGGATGTAAATAGTGTAGACAACCAATAATATATTGGTCACAGTAGCTGGACTCTTTCATTTTCTTTAGAGCCATGGAGAAAATGCTCGTAATGTGACACAGGCAGCTGAACCAAATAATGACAATTTAATAGCCTGGACTCATCTTTTTTTTTTTTTTTATTATTACTTATTCTTCTTTTATTTAATCTTCCCCTCCCCAGCTTCCAGATACATGTTAGATGCTTCAGAGCACTTACAGAAATACAGAACCCCATTCAAAGGAGCTTAGTATAATTTCTGTTGTGATGCAGTGAGTGGGTGTTAGAGACATTATGGCCAGATGGGGTGAGAAAGACAAAGGCAAAGGCTACTCACAGGAATTACTCAATGGTGGCTTGTCCCTCTAAATATTTTTGTCCCCTTGTTTGTTTGTTTTTCAAATGTGTGCTTACTTCCAGAAAATTGAAGAGCAAATCACATCTGTGAGTGCTGTCACACAACACAGAAACCTCTGTGAGAGAACAATTTTTTTTGGTGAAAACCAAAAAAAAACACTTTAGTAACAGAGAAGAAGAAAGAAAGATGCTATCATAAATAAGTGAAAAAAATATTTTTTTCAGCAGTGTGGTGAAATAAATGTAGTATTTTTTTGGCTGTGTATAAAACTAGTTTTGCGCATGTATTTATTTATTTCTATCAAAATTGTAGTGGGGAATGGGTAAACTATAAAAAAGTATTACATGGGCAAACTGGTAACAGTTGTTCAAAGTAATTGATTTAATTATTACAATTTTATTTAATGTAACTCTTTAGAGTTTAGTCTGATAGTAGTCTGAAATATTACAAGTAATTATCATTACAGTGCTAAAGTTGGTCTTATTTCTGCTACTATTTAAAATGTAATTAATGAGCACATCACTGACAGAACTGTTAATGTCCACACCTTTGTTTCTCACACAAAAGGTAGAGTCTGGCAGCCTATAAAAAAGGGGTTACATATCAAAGACAGCTCAGCTTGATTGTCATAATTATTCATAGAATCATAGATTGGTTAGAGTTGGA
>VZRU01012899.1:1111-15635 GCA_013398155.1 Pedionomus torquatus
TTTCTTGTGCTTTGGGTTTTCTCACATTTTCTTACCATTTGGCTGTAAAAGTTGGCTCACTTGTGAGTACGGTTCAGGGTAATCATTAAATAACTTGGACTGAAAATTATATTTTATACCCTAGTGTAAATTTTTGAATTTTTTCCAACTCACAATTTACAATCAGGTCATGCAGGTAAAAGTACAGAGTAGGTGACCATCCATCTCTTATTGTGATTACCCTTTATGATAAGGAAAAAAATACAGATGTCAGTGTCATCCTTTTGGAATGTTGTTGATTGTGGCTTCTCTTCAGCCAAGAACTCAATGCCCTCCAGTAAATAACATGAATCTTAGCATATCCTTGGTGGAGCTGGTCAATGTGTTAGCTGTCCTGGTACTTCACATGAAGAATAGGGATGCCAAGAGTGGTATATTGAGGTATTAGGGTAGAGTTGAGAAAAAGGGAGACGTACTAGGTCTTGTGAAGTCTTACAGAGAAGAACCACGCTGCTCTTGTTTAGAAAGAAGCAGTTGCAGAGTGCTAAGTCTGTTTTCCCTGGGTTCTTTCCAAGGAATTGAAGAAATATATTGGGTTGGACTTCTCTGGAAGCAAGAGCAAAAGTTGAAAATCAAACTTAACCTGAATGTATGAAGAACTTTCTCTGTCTGGTGTGTGATAGTTTAAAAAACCCCAAACAAACAAACCCAACAAAAGTAACCCCAAAAACGAAAACAAACAAACAAGCAAAAAAACAAAACAAAACCAACAAACAAAACCCCCAGCAATCCAAAACCCATAATGTACATGTACACACACCCACCCCATTTTCCCCCCAAAAAATCTACAAAACCCACCCTGAACAATTAAACAGGCCTGTAGAAATTTTAACTATTAAAAGGGTGGTATATGTGACAGACACAAGGCCTTGGGAGCAAGCTGGCTCAGAAGGATGCCAGAGAGAAGAGATAAGTGGCCTCTTTGTTACTCTGTTACAATATGTTACTTAGTGTCCTATGGTAAATAATGTACTGATTGCTTTCCCCTTCACATTTAAGAACAATGTTAAATGAGATAAGGGAAATTTAATTGAACATCTAGGAACATTATTATATTTAAATAACTAGTATCTTTTTGTGATGCTTTGAAGTAGAACTCCTAAGTGAAAGGATGCTACAGTAGCTTCCCAGTCCTCTCACACAAGGAAATACTGGGTTTGGTTCTACAGGTTGTTTATGGTCTCATATCAGTAACTGCCAGTGATTAACCAGAATCAGAAGTATGCTTCTCTTTCTTGGTAAATTGTTTGCCTTTGTTAAATAAAAGATGGAGCTTTCCACTTCTGTTGCTGCATCTTAATTGACCATTGTGTTGATGATAGTGGTATTGGCATACTCCTCTTGAAATGTTTGAAGGAATAGGCTGTAATACAGAATGGGATTTAGGAGCGTCTTACTCCTCATGTATCATTTTAATGTTAGGTATATGTATATATCAATCCATACTAGTTGTTTTTTAACTATCCTATACCTTGTTTCTTACCTGTCATCGTCTCCTGCAAAGATTTGTTTGAAAGCCTCTCTATGCTGAGAAATGTGAACTTAATCTGCGGGTTTTGAATTTCTAAATAGATCTTGTAGCCATTCTTCATTGAATTCTCAGCTCCCATGTCAAACCCTGGCAGAAGGGCAGGCATACCAGGGTGTTTTGTAACACCTGAAGCATGAAAAAATAGAGTATCTTCTGTATTTGCTCATCTTCATTTAGATTGGCTCTTTCACGTGCAGATGGACTAATGGTTGGATCTTTCTGTGCTTACAAAAAATTGATTTTGAGAAAGAAAAAGGGAGAATAAGATATTCAATTTCTTGGCTATGTTGATAAATATTTTTAAGGATGTTCTCACTGGGTTGAAAACATCCTATGTTGTTGTAACACAACATAGAAACTGGTTCTAAGTTTCTGTTACAGATTTGAGGAAAGTTTTAAAGCTTAGATTAGCTTTTTCCATATAACTGTCAAATCTGACAAGGTTATGTTTTAAAGACAAGGTGTTTGCTTTATTGAGGCATGTGTGTGTATGATCACACACAGCAACTGGGCACAGTGCACATGGGCATAAGATTGCCCAAGTCAAACTCCTAATTCCACTGCTACACTTAATGTTCTTGTGGGTTGTCTGTGGGACAAGATGGCACACTCAAAAGCACTTTCCAGCTGCTGAAGACAGAATTTTTTTCTGGTCTGGTCTGTGGATACAACAACTTTTATATTTCAGCTCTTTGTGAACAGTATGTAATGTAGGACTGGAAGTCCTGCATAACAGAGAGCACACTTGTAAGGTGAAAAAGTGGGAGATTCAAATAAATTTCTGGTGTATTCCTGCCTCAGGACATGGCCTGGATGAGTTATTTGTGTAGCAGTATTTGTCATCAACTGTAACTGCACAAGGGAAATGGGCTCTCTTCTTAAAGACTGATGTGATGATCAGCTGGAGAGATATGGTTGTCATGCTAAACTTGGATTACTGTTAAAGTGAGTTTAAATTCATGTGACTAAATATATTTTTTTTTCTGAGTAAAATTCAACATTTCTATTTATCATGCTTTCAAGGAACAAAATGACTTATTCTGAGCTTTAAGCAGACTAGCTTGCAACAACATTTAAAATAACCTTATTGTAATAAGTTTTTCCTTTTGATGTTCTTCTGAAATTGCTGTAAAATATCTTCAAAGACACGAATATACTTTAAGCACCTTCAGATTTGAAGAGCAGAAATCTCCATTTAGGGAAATTAACTGTAATTTTTTATTAACTGTGTCTGTCTGCTTAATCTCTTCAGTCTAAATGTATTCATCAGCAACCTCTTCAATGTATAAAATATTTATGTACTGCAGAGAACTCCAGTTGAACTCACATGTCTTCTCCAGGGGAAACAATATTAAAACAGTCTGTTATATGTTAAAAGCCTTTTTGTGGTGTCTGTTTAAAATAGCTCAATTGATGACTTGTCGCCATTAGGCAATATGTCAAAATATTAGCTCAAACCTATTTTGCTAATAGCTACCCTAGAAAGTGATATTTTTTTCCTGTGGAATACATAGATGAAAGTAGAAATGAATAGACTACTGATTATCATATTGAAAATAGGCAATCCATATATATCTCTGCCTTCAAACTTCTAAAATCATAATCTAATTAAAAAGAAACAAGTCTGTACAATGTAAGAGCAGCCAGTAACACCTTATTGCCTTTTAAATGGTAAACAGAGCAATTAAATTTATGTAATGGACAAACAAATATAAATACTTACCTAAACTGCTTAAGTTCAACAGGTGATGGAAGACTAGATGGTAATACTATCATTTTAATGAATCGTGTGAGGAACTATAAATGAAATCAGAACTTTATTTCAGAAAAAGATATGCTGCTACCCCCAATTAGCTTGCATAGCTTGTTGAGTTTTTTGACCAGCACTGGCTGACTGTAAATACTTGACTTATGTGTATTTCTGAATGATTAATCAAAACAAAATGCACCAAGGACAGTGAAAACATGCCAACAGGGCAAAGCCATATTTAGATCTATGTGTGTGAAGACATCTTTGTTCTTAGGACACTTTATTTGAAGTGTGGCATCAACATCTTATAGGGCAGAGGCCTCTGCCCTGTGCAGTGTAATCTGCTGTAAAGATCACTCTTGGAAAGAGGAGTGAGATCCTTTCTCCACATGGGCATATATAGAGCTGGGTCATGCACTGGTTTAATGACATATCTGTCATCTCTCTCCATCAAGAAATCTCTTCAGTGCAAGACTTTGTTTGTTGTCTGTCTATTCCCGTATGTCTAGGAGCTACAGGTGTGATAAAGGGTGAGATACTAATAGGGACTGTACGGATTTGTCCTTGTGTAGCAGGGAGATGCTTTTGCTTTGCTGGATTATGTTCAGAAATAGAGAAGCATTAGATACAGCATATGCAGTACAAAATGAACTATGCATTTGCACTGTTTGACAACTTGGCTTTTATGTGATCCGGTACCTACAGAACAGCATTTTTCTGTAGTTCAGAAGCACTGGCAGTTGGTGTACAAAGCTCTTGGGTTTTTCACTCTCTGATTCTGATCCAGGCTTATTAAACTTCAGTATCCTGAGATGCCAGTTAGTCCAATCTAGCCAATCCTTAGATTGCCAGTGGCCAAGTTGGTCAATGCCATGCAGACTTAGTAAAGGAGATCTGGCATAGATAGTGTAATCTGTAATCAGTTAAGGATCAGTTAGTCAGTCAGTCAAGATGAAGTTGGTCTGTAGTTATTTACAGATCCTAGTCAAATGCTATTGAGTGAACTGAAAGAAAGAACTCAAAACTGAAGAAAACTCTGGAAGTACTGAAATAACATTATAGCTCTCAAGAACATTTTGGTGGATTATTCACAGAATTTTCATAGTTGGAAGGGACCTCTGAGATCGAGTCCAACCATATGCACGCCAAAAGAGCGAAAGTATTTGGGATGTATACTTAATTACTTCATCTTACTGTCCTGCATTTTACTTGCTATGTGTGCCTATAGGTCATAGACCAGAATGAAGAAGATATATAATACTGATTTTGGCAATGGCAGAAATTGTAGTATATATGAAAATGTACTAGAGAAAATGTGTGGACTTTTTTCCTTAAGCAGCAAAACATTCTACATGTGTTTTTTTCTTTTTCTGGTTCTTGCATACCTTCCCAATCTTTACTTTCCTGTGTGGCTTGCAAAAGTAAATTATTGAAATTATTTCATCAGTTCTTGCCGGAATCATTATTTAAATATCACAGTTGAATGACCAGCTCAGAAAATGAAATATTTAAGTGTTCAAAAAAAGCCCCACATACCCAAACCAATAACACAGGAAAGTTATTTCAAGACTATGTCAGCTTTGGAAGTAGTAATCTGTTTTTAGTAAGGCTTTCAACAAGCATTTTAATTAGATAACTGTGGCCATTGAGAAGTACTTAGTAGCTGAGGAGTTTAAAGTACTTAAGAGCTCGAATTGAGCTAAGTCCACCTAAAGGGGCTGCTGAAAATAGGGGTAAGTTGAAACAAGAAAAAAAGAAAGAAAAGGGAAGGAGAACTCTAGCTAATAAATGAAAGCAGCAAGTACCACCTCCACCGGACACTTCCCCCTCCTCACCCACTTCCCCTGCCCNTGAAACCCAACAAAAAAAATAAACAACTAAGAATCCAAACGTGCATTTATAATTTGGGATAAAAATAAACCCTGAGGAAGTATTGTGTAGTTAAATCAAATGGAAAGGATTACTTTGAAGTAGAAGATTAAGTAGTAACAAGGTATATGTTAACTGAGTGTACTTATTAGAGGATGCTGTGCCCAGTTAAAAATTTTAGTCCAACAAGTTAGATTAACACTAATGAATTGGGCAGTAAATACCTACTTTCTGGTAGGACAGCTGTGTGGAACATATTGGCAAGCTGGAAGTGCCGTGGTCCCCTGGAGCTGCAGTGCTAGTGTTGAGAAAATTGCCAGTTAGTGCCTGATACGGGGATGTTGATCATCAGCCTCTGCTGCTCAGTCTTTGGATTCCTCTGTCTTCAGGTGCTCTTTAGTATCCATGATACTGAAAAAAAAAAAAGTCACTAGTATATGAAATTCATACAAAAAACTCCTAAAATCCCTTTAAGTTTCTCTTTAAATTCTCAGATCTACTGGACACCTTAATTCACAAGAGGCTTGACTATAATCTTTATCTGATTTGGAACTTTCTTGCAGAAGACCCCCAAACCCTTTAATAATTGTACAATCAAAGATGCTTTCAAAATGCATAAGAAGTTCACAGCAATGAGAAATGGTAATGAGCAGCAACAGATGTCTTGTCTTTGAAGCAATTATGGAACAGTACTTATAGATAGAAATAGAATTTCCCAGCAGAGGGGAGTTTTCAGAAGTGAAGCAAGAGGGTACAAGTAAGTGTACCTTCAAATGCTAAAGAATGAAAACCAGTTATTTGTGAGAAATGAGAAAATTGTATGTGGAAACATAGAGTTTATGCAATGGCTAGTAACTTGGCGTTACCAGATATGCTGTTTTGTAACTGCTTTTCAGCAGCAGAGTGACAAAAGTGATGCTTGAGAGGCAATAATTGTTATATAACTCTAAGAAAAATTAAAACAAAACAAAACAAAAAACAGTAACATAACAACCCAAAATAATTGTTATTGTGAGAAACGCCAGCTCACATATAGAATGCAAGGGAGGAAAAAGTCATTGAGCAAAGGTTAAAAACAAAATATAACGGGGGTTTATTAAAATTTTATGAAACAGTGCTGAGTTGGGTGCATCTCCAGGCTTGATGCACAAATTCTCTTTTCATTTTTAGGTTTTTATACATTCTACTCCAGCCGCTTGTGTTTCTGTCTCCCCTCTTTGGTTGAGAAGTTAGAGCTTGTATCCTTCCTGACCACTTAACCTATTGGAGATTGAATTTACACCTTTTTACTTTGTAAGGCCTTAACACCCCCGTTCCAAGACGTCACGTTTTTTTATTAGGTGATTAGACTATGAGCTGTCCCCTGGTCTTTTAACCCCTTCTACTGTCCACTGTTAGTAATGACAAGCACTCTGGTGGGTGTTTACTTCATCAGGTGGTCCCATCTTCCTCTTAATCAGTTGTCCTCTAGATGAAGCTAGCCCACATAGTAATTTTCACAGGCGCCCTTTGACAATGTTATGTCCCTTCCTGGTTGTCTTTGGTTTTGGTGATACTCCCCTTATTCTTTAAGTTCTCGTTTTTGAAAGTTGCTTTTTCCCCTCTGTTTCTTTTGCCCAGATAACATTCTGCTGACCAAACATTGAATTCAATAGCACAGGGATATTATCAGAAAAGGCCAGTCTGTGAGGCTCTACTATCTCAAGACCCCTTTCAGGATGTATATTCTGACCAAAAAGTACAAAGATATTGGTGATTTATCAGGAAAGGCCAGTCCATGAGACTCTACTATCTCTAGGGCCCTTGCAGGGTGTGTATTCTGACCAAAAGGTACAAAGTAGCTGAAGTAAAACTTTAAAGCCCTCCCTCGCACTATAAAAAAAAAACAAAAACAACAAAACAACAACAACAAAAAAGTGGCTCTACTTATTATGCTTTTAAAGAAGACTAAGACATGGCTTCTGTTTTAATCATTCCTGTTTCTTCTGTTCTTGATCTGTGGGTTTTAGAGTGGTATGAAATTTTAAGTTCATCTTCTAATTTTCTCTCAAATTTCTGAAATCCCCATAACTAATGCAGTGTTTATTAACTTTCTTCGTACTCTTTCTTTTTCCCTTTGGAGCTATGTCAAATTGAATATGAATTCACATGAAAGAAAAGCGTGTTTTAAATAAGTACAGACTTGCAGAAGTTTCCCTGCTCTCCTGTTTTTGCTTGGCTAATACTCTTCTGTGATTTACTGATGCAGTAGTGCTAAAGTACTATGCCAGGGAAAATGTGAATTTTGGGAAAATTAAATGTAAAACTTCTTTCCAATGTAACACAGCTGAGAGACTTAGGCAAACTTTGCAGTGTTCAATATGAAAGCTAACAAGATCTGGTGATTTAATATGCAAGTAATGAACAGCAGATAAAAATAGCGAATTAATATTGTAATGCTACTTAAAACTTTGTCTTGAAAGACATATCAAATATCAAAATTAACTACCAGACTAAATTTAAGTTGGCAAGAACTGGTGGATTTTAGTGACCTAAAAACAGGTAATGGACTGTATAACAGCAGTCAGTCCTAATCTGTTTTTAGGAATGGGTGATATTCCAGTGAAATCTCTGTTTCTCCAGTTCTCTCAGTTGAATTTACTGGTCCCAGCTCTGATTTTTTTTTTTTTATTTTAAGAGTATTTTCCAGCAGATGAGTTGACAGTGCTGGTAGATGTTAACTTATTAGATGCCATAGCAGATGCATATTCATTTTTCCTGCTTCTGGTTCAGATGCCGTAAGAATTGTTGTGAGAGGTTAAAAAAAATTAAAGAACACTTAAACTTTCTGGAGCCTGAATTCTTTGATCATTACATATGTGGAAGATAACTCAGCAAGTCCAGTCATACCTAATTTCCATACCAGATTACCATATAGTTTCCCAGTGGGTGAGAAAGCATGCACAGCAAACTTTTTGGGCTGCAGGCATAGTGGATGACACAACTACATGTGAAATGTAATCCACTTGCTCTCAAAAGAATTAAACATGAGATTTTAGTCTTGTGTATCTTATAACTAAAAATCTTCTCTAGATATGTGTTTATCTGAAGCAGTCCTGTGCAAGAGATTACTCTTGTCTATAAATTATTAATTTTATAAATATCTAAATGGGAAAAATATAGGCAAAAAATGCATATTTATGCTAGGATGCAAACTGTTTTATATTTCAAATTAAGGAAATAGTCATCCAACTGTTATTTTTTGCCAAGAATGATCATACCTTAAGCCTAGCTTTTTACATTTAGAATCATTGGATGGTTTAGATCAGAGTTGATCTTTAAAGATCACCTAGTCCAACTTCCCCTTCAAGGGACACCTCCCACTAGACCAGGTTGCTCAAAGCCCCATCTAGCCTGGCCTTGAATGCTTCCACGGATGGGGAAATGTCTTTGGGCAACCTGTTCCAGCACCCTGTCACCCTGTAAATGTGAATCTACCCTCTTTCAATTTAAAAGTATTGCTCTAGAAGGCCTAGTAGCTGGATACAGTATTCCAGGTGGGGACTTAAGTGGCAGAGAGGGAGAGAATCACCTCCCTTGACCTACTAAAGTATTTATTATCTTTAGATACTTAAGTGAACTTTTTTAACTTTGTTTTGCATTTCAGTTTAAGCTTGCTTTTTTCTTATTATTGGACAAATAGTAAGGTCTTTTGACTTTTTTATTTTTAACTATAGAAACTTAAAGGTGGTTTTATGATCTTTTTCTCAATGTAGGGCCATTATAATAGCTTCAGTGCCCTGTCTGCTTGTCTCTTGAATAAAGTGTACAGCTAAAATATTGCTAGTCCTTAAACTAGAAAGTGTTAGATTATTTTATTTTATTTTTTTAAATGAGGCTTCTCTAAGAAGCAATAAAGTGACTGACTTTTAGTAGTTCTTTGAGCTGAAGAACCAAAATTATCAGAATGAAACTAGAGAAAGTTAAAAAAAAAAAGGGTAGAGGGCTGGAACTGTTCTTACTAAAACAAAAATGAAAAAAAAAATCTGTGATCAGCTACTTAGTTCTTACAAAAGCACAGGTCCATATCTGGACAATTCATACATTGCTTTGTTCCTTGTAGTACATAACATTTTTAATAGGAATAATTGATTAGTTAATTCTAGGTTAACTGTTTTTTTTCTAAAACAATAATATAGTTTTTTATGGTACTACACAAAACTGTTCATTCATGCCTATGAGTTAAGTTGTAATCTTGAAGATACTCAGCTTGAAACTTCTTGTGTCATCTTAAACACATAAGCGTTTGTTAGAGAAAAAATGAATAAATTCAGAATAGTGTTGAGGGATATGACTTTACAGGCTACTCAGATACAAAGTCATTGGCCCTTCTAATAACCCTGGCCTTGTTATTTTTCCTGCGATTACTTGAATGGTTATTCACAGCAGACAAGTTACTTAATGTTGGCAATGTGTTCTGTCAGGTATGCCTATAGTGATAAGGCAGTAAAAGCTGTGTGCTTTGTAATCACTATTGATTATTGATCGCACTTTGTGATTTGAAAACATCTGTCTCAAGATCCTATTTTTAGATACTGCCATCAAAGCTAGAAACGCAGCCCTTTACTGAATATTTGATAAATGGAGGAAGAATAAAACTAAGACACCAGAGCTGCTGACTCTGAGTTAACTGTTCCCTCAAAGCCCCTCAGTGTGCTGCTTGACTGTGATTCCCATCTGAAGGTTAGAGACACATTCACTTCTCAGATGGGAGCTTCTTACCTGTAGTCAAACATAGCATTTGGAGTGCTTGTATTGTGAAATCAGCAGTTCTTGCTGAAGTACAAGGCACTTCATTTATAGCTAGTTTAGCTTTTTCAGCAAAAGTGAGAGGGAAGTAATCACTCCTTAATGTGTTGATGACTAAGCTCTCTCTTCAAAGTGGTGTCTTACATTATCTCAGCATGCAGATTCAATATTTGAACAAGTTTTAAAAGCCTGGAAGCTGCTCTGCACAGACCACCAGGGTGGAAATTGCCACATTCCTGGTCATTACCCCATAAGTGGTGGTTTTATTTTTCCAAAAACATCTATTGGTCAAGATCGGCGTTGTAAGAAGAGGTTCCCAGCCTGCCAGTCAGTCAGATTCCCAGTGGAAACTATTCCTTTTTAATATCCTGTGTTTAACTTGCCCAAGGGACAAAATTTGATCTAATCACACAAGAAAATAAAACTTCTTGGGAACTGTGAAAAATATTGGCAATTCAGCAGCCGAGTTCTTTAAGATAGAGTAAGTGATCATTAACATTTATCCTATGTGGCACTTCTAAGTCTAATTTCATTCTTCTTGCCCTTTTTCTAGAAATTCTATGCAGATTTTCCAGATGTACTTAATACTGGATATTTTTTGTATTCTGTCTGGTTGCTTATACAGTAGACTTGTGTATCACAAGTTATATATGATTTGGTCTGAGGAGTTAAAAAAAGGATAGACTGGTACTTGATCCAGTTTTGTTCTGGTTATATTTAAAATTTTGACTGTTCTGTTTTTCACTGTAAGCCATTTCAGTGTTATCTCCTTTTACAAGGAAGAGTGGTACAAGATCAATAGTGAATTAGCCTCAGACAATCTGAAATGGCAACAGAATCTGTTTAATAGCTGGAGATAGAGGTGGTTGCAATCTCAGTGTTCAAGCTCTGTTAGGCCTAATGGAAGAAAAGATTTTTGCTGAAACAGAGAAGCTATGTGATGTCATGTAACTAGAAATGACCTTCAACAGTTAGCAAAGACTATGTCAGAAAACTTAGGAGTACAATAATTAGGTAAGAGTTAGAAGTCAAAGTGACTGAAAATAAGACTGAATGAAATGGCAGAGCAATAGATATACTCTTAATTGTTTCAAGAACTGTATAGTTCACATAACTTTGCCACACCTATAGCAGAGAAATTCTTATGAAAATAGGCTGTAAGATGTCTGTCTCTAGGAATAGTTAATAGATATTTTATTTTAAATGATAATTTTAGCACATAAAGTGTCATCTGTGGGCTTTGCAGGAACTTTCATCTCTTGTGCCTTACCTAAATAGGCAGTTGCAGGAAGCTCTTAATTGAAGCTGAAGCAAGGAGATGTTAGTCTATAAGCAAATGTTTGCTCTTGTGCTTCCATGTGATTTCTTCACTTAAATTACTCTTTAATAGTAGAGAACCTGTAGCACAGCTGCTTAGTTTATTGTGCTCTTTACATCCTTATCTGTGGTAATCAATGAATCTAGAAAACTGACCATTAGAAAAAGAGGGGAAAAAGAAAACAACCACAGCAGTTTGTCAGTTTAAATGCAATGTAAAGCCAGATGTGCAGCATGGATGTCTCAGCTCTATGTAACGAAAAATGATGGATGTAAAGCAGTGCAATACTATAGAGGGAGACAGAATGTGCTGGGGCTAAGAAACAGCAAGGAGGTAGTGCTTGGGAGTTGCCAGCATGCAAAAAAAGGCAAGAAAATAAAAGGTTGAACTGCTCAGTGACTAAAAAGGTGAAGAAAAATATGTTTCATGAGTAGTTTAATATTAATGCTTAACAAGAGGTCAGAGAAGCTTCCACACCAGAATGTGTTCTCTCATGAGCTTTCTTGGAGAAAGCTATTTGGATATTTCTCTCATAATTTTAATATTCAGAGTTGGGGATGTCTTCCCCTTGATGAATAGTCTGTACAAAGAAATCTCATCTGGAACTGTTCATGAATTTAGGTCAAATTCAAACTGGAAATAAGGTTTCCAATGTAAGAGTATAAGTGAATACTGATGTCTTAAGTAGGCCAAGTCTTAAAGCAGTTATCTGATACAGCTGAGCAGTTATCTGAGTCAGCTCCTTGGACTGCCTTAGTATGTGTATATTTCTGTTTTTTAGGAAAACTATTGTGCATGCCATTTTGTAGGGTCTTTTTGCTTCAAGTCCTGTCTGTTAACTCTCAACTTCATGTGAGTATTCATGCATGAATAGAAGCTAAAATGTAGTTAGTCTTCTTCCAGTGACAGTTCAGGCTGTAATGCTTCTTGCTACCCTAGAGACAGGACAGTAGTTAGTTTATGGGGTTACTCCTAGGTTCCCTTTGACTTGAGTGTATTTTTTTAATTATTCTAAGTACATGTGTTCCATGCCTCTCAGTAGTATTTGTTAATCTTTTATGGAGCTGTGAATCCCATAAGCCTGAGGAGAGGAAGAAGGGGAATCAACACCTTTTTTTTTAATTGGTGTAGGCAGCAAAAGGCCTTTGGACTTTTTTTTTGTGAAAAATCACTCCTTACACCTTTTGGTGGGCTTTAAGTTGCATATAGTCAATAATTGTAGATATCATTTGGTGGATATATATTATAGTCTATATTAATTTATTATTTTGTATATAGAGTATTATACCATTATGAGGGCTAATTAACGTTCACTTATGCATTTAGTATTTTTTTTGTGAATTGACTTCCTCTGTTTTGTAATTATGAGCTGACCATAGGGGAGGTATTGTTCTTCATTTGCAGTGTCTTCAAAGACACTAATTATAGAAACACAAAACAAGTGTTTCAAGAGACTGGGTCAATATAATACATGAAAAGATGTGATGTGCTTCTGAGTAACGTCCTCATCTCCTGCCTTTGCCAGTATTGTATATGTAAGATTGTTAGATTTTTTTTTTTTTTAGTGACCGTTAGACATATGAAGAAATTTATTTAACCTGCTGTTTGTCATGATTTATTCACAAGCTTACATTTAGACTGACGACTCACTGCAGAGCAGGCAAATGGGGCGTAACATGTTCGTCACAGTTTTTAATGAGAGAACAGTAGTTTTCCACTGCATACTATTATTTTTTTTGAAGCTTTATTTTGTTATATACTGAATCACAAAATAATCTACAAACCTGGATTGCTGCTGTATACTCTAAATCCTAGCAATGCGTTTAGAAGTATAGTAGACACTATTCTCTTTAAATACAGTTGTAAGAGATACAAAAGAGGATTTAATTTTCCTCATTGTTTTTTTTTTAACCATCTTGCCCTGTTGTTTGCACTGTATAACATTTTTTTTATCTTGGCTGGCTAATACTTTGTTTGTATTTACTCATTTGACTTCCAGACTGGTATTAGTTCACTGAAAAATAAACTCAGAACTAACTAGTATTTGGGAAGTGGAACACTTCGGTCAGACCAACAAAAAAGAGTTTGCATACATTTACTCACTAAGACTTTCTGTTTTCACTTAATGAGAAAATATTAGGCCATAAATAATTAAAACAAGGCTTCATAGACTAGTTGTAGAAACAGATATTTATATTACAAATATATTCTGCCTTTTGTACAAAAGACTAATTAATAAACAAAATATGTTGGTGTCTTCTGAAAGTTTGGAAGTATAATGTGGTTTATTCACATTAGTTGTACTTATGAACTCACTTCCAGTCAATATTAATCTAGTCAAATTTTACTAATAGAATTTCCTAATAGAAATTTCCACTAAAGAGTTGTAAACTTCAAATTCTGACCTTCAGCATAGGTCATTTTAGTCTTGGAAACTATAACTGAACCTTAATTCAGTTATACAACTAGGTTCATATATCGGTTAACCAGAGAGAGAAAAAAACAGAGCGAACTACTTCTTTGAGCTCCAGGGGCTGGATTCAGGTGAAGTTGAGGGCACATAGTGCTGAAAATGTAAATAGCAACCTACTGCTAACAAATGTGCACTTTACCAGACTACAGAAAGTTTTGTTTTAACTGCTGGGGGGAAAAAATACTGATAAAATGAACTAGTAATAATTGGTAAAGATGTTTATATTGCTAGGAGTAGTGCTGGACTTTTCATCTTTAGTATGCGTAGACACAGTAGAGATTCACCTCCCAAACACCAAGGGTAGCTTTTCATTTGTCAGGTGACTAAAGAAAATTACTGCTTTGAACGTTGACCTAGCCTTCTCCTTTCCTCTTAATTAGGATGCTAGACAGAAGAAAAAAAAAAACACCGCGCTTTTTCAGAAAATAAATTTCTTTCTGTAAAAACTATGATAGGGATCAGTCTGTCCTTTTCCCTTCCACATCTCTGTATTTAGGCTTGTGACCGAGTGAGGATTGTGTGTTCAGACTCTAAGGTATTGAACCAGTTCCTCATTTTTACTCTCTACAGTGTAACTTCTCTGATCTTGGAAGCAAAACAGAGTTGTAGAAGTGAGGCCGGTACAGAGCAAAGAGCCTTGGAGGTACTGAATGTACAGGTTGTACATTGATTTAAATGGCATGCAAAGGTTTTGGGTGCTATGCTCTTGTTGTTAGGTAAGTGGTTTGACTTAGGAAGGGACTGAAGATTTGACTA
>VZRU01012901.1:7716-19392 GCA_013398155.1 Pedionomus torquatus
AAAAAAAAAAAAAAAAAAAAAAAAAAAGAAAGCAAGGAAACTAAGGTTCTCAACAACACAGAAACAAATACGAAGTATGAGTGGTAGAGTGACAAGATTTGCCATGTCTTTGGTGGTCATAATCCTTATTTTGTAGTTTCACGTCACTACACTGTAGTTTTTCTACTCATATATGGGAATTTTAATTGTCTTCCCCAGCATGTCCTCTGCAACACTTTTCTCAAAGTACTAATCAAAACAACACAGTAACCCTCAACCCGAATCCTCATAGTGCCTTTTGGTAATTTAGTTCCAACTAACTGTGTAAAATAGGACTTAAGGTTTTCAATTTTGCATGTACATATGGAAATACACATTTAAATGGAAAAATATATACATGCATTGAAAGTGCAAGTTAAAGTTTCATGATCTACAATAAAATGGCATTCAGATTCTAGGACAGCATGGCCAAGACTGTGATCCATCCAAGATTTTGCTTAATAATAACAGCAAGAACTTTTCATCTTTTTACAATAGGCAAAAATTTTTACTTCTTTTTATTGAAATGCAATCTAATTTTGTCAAGATATCCCAAAAAGTTATTACATAGAAAGAAATATGGCAACACTGCTTAGTTTTTTCCAAAAATATTATTAATTGTTCTGAATTTCATTTCCAAGAAATGATTTTTAAAAAGTTATTTAAAAAGAGAGACATTGTCAAAATTCCAATTATCTTGTAGTTATGAGGCTTTGAATAGCTCCTTCTCAGAGTAGAAAATCAATCCAAATGTCAAGGAGAGGTAATATAGGATTAATTTTCCCATAGAAGCCATTGAGCTTCGTGTCTTAACACCACTGGGCAGTGTTTTGCTATCATAGGAATAAAGAAAAATTACTAATTTAGACTGGCAGGAATATAGTATTTCTAAAAGCTCCTCTTATATTTATAGCATTTGTAGGAGAAACTTAAATCACAAAGTATGCAGCAAATAGCCAACTAAAATAAATAGAATTATAGCATCATAGAATTCCTTAGGTAGCAAGGGACCTTTCAGACAACCTAGTTCAGCCATCAACTTAACACTGACAAAACCCATCACTAAACCATGTCTCTAAGTACCACATCTATTAGTCTTTTAAATTTCTCCAGGGATGACAATTCTACCACTTCCCTGGGCCATCTGTTCCAGTACTTGATAACCCTTTTGGTGTAGAAATTTTTCTTAACATCCAGTCTAAACCTTCCCTGGTGCAACAAGAGGCTCTTTCCTCTTATCCTATCACTTTTTACTTGGGAGAAGAGACCAACATAAATGAAGACATCTTCTCCCTTATAGGTTCTATTACAAAGCAAATCACATTAAAACTTTAACATAAAAAGAGATAAAATTTCACCTGTATGTACACACACTATAATCAGAAAATTATATATTTTGAAAAGAAATTTTGGAAAACTTCAATCTTCATTCAAATAACTTTAAGACAGAGCAAAGAGACACAAGTATAAACCTGCTCTGAAAATTCTATTCTATTCTATTCTATTCTATTCTATTCTATTCTATTCTATTCTATTCTATTCTATTCTATTCTATTCTATTCTATTCTATTCTACTCTATTCTTCTCTAGTTAAGAAATTGAAATAGGGATGAGGCCATAGTGCCAGGTTATTTGAAACGGTAATTAGATTTTTAGTTATATTTCTAAATTATATACATTCAATCATAGAATCATAGAATATATATATATATAACTAATGAAATATGTCTGTAGAATTTGTAACATGTATGGTGGATTGACCTTGGTGCCCACCATGCATCTGTATCACTCCCCCTCCTCAGCATAACAGAGGGAAAAAGTTTGATGCAAAAGCTCATCGGTCAAGATCAGGACAGGAAAGTCATTCACCAATTAACATCATGGGTAAAACAGGCTTGACTTAGGGAAATTAATTTATTGCCAGTTAATATCAGAGTAAGATAGTAAGAAATAAAAACAAAACTAAAAAGACTTTCCCCCCCACCCTCCTTCTTCTCAGGCTCAATTGCAATAATAACTCTTCTACCTCCTCCATATGAGAAGCACAGGTGAATGGGAAATGGAGGTTGCAGTCAGTTCATAACATGTCATCTCTGCCACTCTCTCCTCCCCATGGAGGATTGTTTCCTTCTGCAGGAAACAATCTTTCACAAACAGTTCCAGCATGGGTCCTTTTGATGGGGTAAATCCTTCAGGAACAGACTACTCTTGCATGTCCTCCCCACAGGCCACAGTTCCTGCCAGGAACCTACTGCAGTGCAGGCTCTCTACAGGCTGTGGCTCCTTCAGAGCATGTACACCTGCTATGGTGTGGAGTTCCCCATGGGCTACAGGATGAACATCTTTTCCATTGTGATCCTCTCTGGACTGCAAGGGAACAACCTGCACCACCAAGATCTTCTCCACAGACTGCAGTGGAATCTACTGTGGCACTTGGAGCACCTCTTTCGCCTCCTTCTCCTCTGACCTTGGTGTCCTCAGAGCTGTTTCACATATTCTCACTCCTCTCTCACAGCTGATGCACAGTATTTTTACCCTTTCTTAAATATGTCATTGCAGAGGTGCCACCAGTGTCGTTGATGGGATCAGTTTTGGTCAGTAGTGTGTCTGGTCGTAATGTGACTAGCTTTAGTAGTATAAAAGGTACCTCTTTAAAGCAAATAAAATCTCCTCCTCCTCTTCATCATGAATTATTGTTGTATACCTGTATGTAATCCTACTGTTTTCATGCGCATGTTTATATACAAATATCTGCAGATATATGAACATGTAAATCTCATTTGTGTATGAGTTGCATTAATATATCTGAAAATAGTTTCTACTTTAAAACATAAAAGTACTCTACTTGAGTAAGCATCCATAAAATCAAAGGCTGAACCTTTGACTTTGTCCCATTAGATTTCTAATCGAAGTGAAGTCATGCATCATGCTTCAGTGATTGAAATGGAAATAAGTCTACTATGGGAACTCTTGGTCCTATAGTCATTAGATGAAAATGCCTATGTACAAATTTTATGGTCTTTTAAGTGAAAGACAACAGTCTATTTTATCTTCAGAGCTATAGACTTTTGTCAGATAATGATTGTTTCTAACCATTAAGTTATTAATTTCTGAATTTGATTATTTCTAGTATGGTGTATTACTTGCCCACTGGTCTCTCACAAAAAGTTGCCTGGTTCTCTCTTGAAATGAAAAGTCACAGTGTCAAGGAAAGTGGAAAATAAATGTCACTTTCTAGAAAACCTTCTGCTTAGCCATTTAACTAAGTGGCATTTTCCCCAAATGTCTTTTTTTCCCTTTAACTTAATCTAACATTTAATTCGTGGGAGTCCATGAAGCTACTCATGATATTCTGTCAGTAATGTAAACAATCTTCACTAGACTCTTATTCTATTTAGCACAGGTAAGGGCTAAACAGCAAGCAAGATGACATGAAATTTCACACAGAAATAGCTTCAGACAGATAAACAACCAGTGAACTTGAAGAGTTAATACTTTTACAAAACTCCAGTACCTTTCTCTATTCTTTTAGAAGCTCAATGGATAACTCAAATTCATTAATCATCATGCCTATAGACAATAGGTAAATTCATCAACAGTCAAAGAAGTTTCAAATATTTTGCATCAAGATAAACACGGGGAAAAAAGCAAATGTACCCTTAACATATACCCTGATGCTGAATATTTTTTTCCAGAGTGATTAAAATTGTTTGACATGTGCATGCCCCATATTTGTTCCACATAATTTCATTCAAAGAAAAGTTTTGGTGGAAATTGATCATTTTTTACATATATTTTTAACAAGATTTTATAAGAATTTAAAATGTGAGGAAGATAGATATAACAACACTACCCAGTACTTTCAGAAAAGTGAGAGGTGCATATTCATGTACAGGTTTGTCAGCATTTTCCTTATCTCATTTTAGTACTTGATAATCCAGGGGTTTGACTACTTGGAGATTAATTTATTTTTCTTGAATATGTTTAGAATTTTTTAAGTCCTTCAAATATTTATGTTCTATTTCTAGCACTAGAAGAAGTAAAACTAAATTATCTGATATCTAATCAATAGTTTAATTTATTATGTAAAATAATATTCCTCTTTGCATTATAAAAATATTGCAAAAAATTCTCAATAAAACAATAAATTAGTGTACAAGGGAATCAAAGCTATTTAAGCACTTCAGGCTTGTTATATCCAGACAACTGGTCAATGGGAAGCAGAAGAAAATCAGTTATGGTCATATAATAGTAACTTTTCCATTTCAGTTTGTCTTGCAAGGAGCATGAGTCTTATTTTGTTTTCTTACAGTCTATTCCTTTGGTATTACATATATTATGATCATGATTATTTAATGCCAAGTCTATACAACAACAGAGGGCATATATTGATATATTTACTACAGGGACATTGGTAAGATATACAATGAATTTCTAAAGTTCAATAGTATTTTATCTGGTCATTCAGTTATTTATTTTGTGTAATTCTCACATAATTTATCACTACCACATTATCACATATGTTTGTAGGATGACACCTTACCAAAAAACTGTGGCCATGTACAAGCAGATGGGAAATGCACAGCAGACAAATTATTGAACTGATATTCATAATGTGGTTGGAAATTATCATAATTAGTTTTCATTAGTCTAATCAAAACTGCTTTAGGTTGGAATTTAATCACACATTCCATAATTTTTAAAAAGAATAAGTTATTGGCTGTCCTGTTTTGACATGGAGCAGAGAGAACTTTTTGTTCAGTGAGAGAGGTGCTCGCTGTTACTTGCTGCTGTGGCAACTGGGGTCAGCTGACTTGGTTGTTTACCTGTGGAGGGCTTGAAACTGTGGGGAGGTGTGGACAGGTCAGGTCCACAGACTGACCAATAGGGTATTTCAGCCCATCTGCCATGCTTAGTATAAAAGCTGAGTAAGCAAAGAGTTTGGGTTGGCTTGGCTCATCTTTAAAGGCTCTTCTTCGATGGTTCTCTTTCTTTGATGACTGCTGCCCAAGGAAGACAGTCAGTTTGTCCACCTTTGATCCCCATCAGTGTGTTCTGGAATCCAATTCTCCTTTCTCACTGAGACAACCCTGGAACTTTCCTGGCGTCTGCCAGGGACATCTCCCTGGGTGCTTAATATGGTTTTGTATATATCTATTTAATTATTTCCTCTTTTATTTTATTATTGAGATTTCACTGAAGTACTTCAGTTTTTCCTAAACAGATAAATCTCTTTATCTCTTTTCCTCTCCTTTGAGTGAGGTGGGATAGAGTGTCTGCTGGCCAGCCTGGCCAAACCATGACACTGACAGAACGATTAAATTTTTTTTTTAGGATTATGTACTCTGTCCTGGTTAAGATTAAAATAATTCTATACGCATACACTACTTTTCTATAATTTTTAAAATAGAATACTTATATCTGAGGAACGCACTTCATTAATCTGTATGTGTTGATGCAGATAGTAACAGGCATCATGAGTGAATTACAAGCAAAGTAAGAAAGCACTAGTATCTATTAGAAACATGTTAGTTGATATTGGTTAAAGTATGATTATACAATATATTTCTGAATGCAGTGTGTTCAGAAATCATTCTACTGTTGGATAAAAGACTGGTAAAACCATTGCAGAATATACTTTAACATGGCATGACAACTTAAGCTTATTAAAAAAAATATCTGTTACTTACTACTTATTATTATTCTATTTTATATCATTTCTTATGAGAATTATGATAATTTGAGTATATAGAAATATGAAGAAGGGTGAAAATGTAAGAAAATTCACTCATAAAACAACCATTTTAACTATACTATTTTCCATATATTTTTTTTAAACAATTTTGATTGCTATAGGGATATCTTTGCCAACTATGCTTTCCAAACTCTTTTTTATAATGAAGTGACAAAATTTTATGTTCTTGCTTTCAGCATTTCTTGAAAGTGTTCTGGGAAAACCATTCCAACTGTATTCATTCAGGAGATGAGTGGGTTCCATATTACACAACCACTAAACTTAAATTATAGGTTTCCTTTTTCAGATGTATAAATATCTTTTCCTGACTTTGGGAGCATATCATAGCTTACAGCATTCGCTGAAAGTTAGCAAATCAATAGCTAGAAAAGCATTCAAATGATTGTGTAATGCAAGGCACTCTGGAGAACATTAAAGCAATTCCTACTAATGGACTTAAAAGTTTCTTAATTCTATTAGAATACACAAAATAATCCATAAGAGGAAAAATAAATTTCCTTTCTGGGTAAGAAAATGTTCAAATGAATGAGAACAGATACTTTAAAAAAAAGATGAGAAAATAAAAGAATAAAGATAATGTCATTGTTTGCCCAAGTCAAAGTGATTTTGAACAGCAGTTTGCAACATGATGGTTGGGCGAAACCACGACTCTCTGGTCTGTGAAAATATCTGTACTTCAAGGAAAGTCAAGTATAACATTCCTCTGCCTAACATGTCTACTCATCATCTCCTTGCTGGGACAATGTCACTCTCCAATCCCTCCATACTCCTAATAGCCTGCCACAGGTGCACAGCTTTACAAATTCAAACTACACTGACAACAGAGGACTATCTGTTCAATGGGAGCGTTCCTGTGGGAACAAAATGCATTTTAGAGGAGCTTGATGATTTCAAAGGATTTGTTTCACTGGATTCAGAAACTTCCTTAACAGATATTAAACATTAATTGACAAAGCTGTACAGTATTCGAGAAAAATGCAGTGAAAAAAAGTTGTCTTCTCTTATGCTGAGACATTTAAGAAAGATATGACCAAACAACAACTGCTCTAGAACCTGAGGAAAAATGGAACTTTAGCAACATCCTGATTTTGTGTTTCAGGTGTACGAAAATAATTACTAATACTGGAATGACAGTATTCTAAATCTTAAGGTAATGAGGTATTTTAAAGGTATTAATATGTTTTTTCTTTTCAGAAAAAAAGAACTATCTCAAATGGTATGCAAGATTGTAAATGAGAAGTAAGTACTTCTAAAATCTTCAAATCTGCACTTTATTCAACAGGCCAATCAGCTAATCCAATGTTTGTAAACAGTTTTCTGTACAAGTGAGCTAAAATAAAGATAAGAAGCTGAACTTCAAAGAGGAGCACTAACACCAGGTGAACACAACTGTAAAAGAAAAAAAAAAAAAAAAGCAAACAACAAACCACCAAACAATCTTCTGTTCCATACTATACATGTACGGAATACTTAAATTAGCTACTCATGCTATTTTGGTTTCCAAATCCACTAATTATTCCCAAGACTTCCATTCTTCTATAACTTTCACTTCAGCAAAGTTCCTTATAAGCAGGATCATCTGTATTACTACAGTGTTTTTGTTCTGACAGAAGCTAATCTTCAATAACAGGATTTGTGTTCAGTCAAAATATATTAGTAGAACTGCTGCCTGTAGGCCAAGTATACTATTTTTAGATACTCATACTTTTAAAATTCTTCTGTATTATAAATTAATTTTGTGCAGTCTACAAGAAAATGCATTATTCTTCATTATGTGGGTATAGAATTGTCTCAGCCAATAAGCCAATTTCTCTGTAACTATTCAGAATGCACATCCATGTGCATTAGCTGAAGGCTGTTATCAGGCAGAATGCACGAATTTCTATAAGCATTATATAATCATTATAAACACTTATTGTGCTATTTGTCATGTTCTGATTGGCCATTGCTCTCAGAACTCCCCACCCATAAGCCCAAAAGTTGTTCTGTTTTTTTAGTCCTTATTACTGTCCTGTAATCACACTAAAACCAAGAGGCTAAATAGAGCATAATATAAATAGACAAGTAACTGTACATCTTAAGATTTCTCACCAACTTTTATTAAAGTATCCAGCTTTCAGTTGCTAACAGTGGTGCCAAACTTAAACTATTATGAGTTTTATAGGATAAACATTCAGCTGGGATTGAATTTCTTTTACTCTAAAGGTTCATTATTTCTAAACAAAATAATAACAGAAAAAAAAATCTGTTTTACATTTGTAGAGGTAGGCAGTGCAAATCTTCACCATTAATGTTTGTAACAAGGTGCCTACAGTGGCTAGACATCAGCTGAAATTGAGAGGAACAACAGTTCATGGTCAGTTATTGTACTGGGTTTGCGTGGCAAGGTTTTGGTAATGGGAGGCCTAGAAACTGCTAGAAGCTTTCCCCATATCCAATAGAGCCAGTGTCAGCCAGCTCCAAAATGGACCCACCACTGGCCAAGGCTGAGCCCATCAGCAACAGTGGTAATGCCTCTGGGACATCATATATATAGGTGGTACAAAACATACACAACACCAGTAGCAGTCAAAAGAGAGTGAGAATATGTGAGAGCAACAAACTTGCAGGCACCATAGTCAGTGAAGAAAGAAGGGGAGAAAGCGCTTCGGATGCCAGAGCAGAGACTCCCCTGCAGCCCATGCTGAAGATGATGGTGAGACAGGCTGTCCCCTTCCACCCATGTAGGTTAACAGTGGAGCAAATATCCACTTGCAGCCATTGGAGGACTCTGCACTGGAGCAGGTAGATGCACCCAAAGGAGTCTGGTGCATGAGTTGTGGGAAGCCCATGCTGGAGCAACACCCACACTGGAGCAGTCTGTTCCAGAGGAACTGCACTCCTTGCAAAGGACCTTCACTGGAAGAATTTGTGAAGAGCTGAAGCCCATGGGAAGGACTCAAATTAGAGAAGTTCATGGCGAACTGTCCCCCTTGGTGGGATGCCACACTGCAGCAGGAGAAGAGTGTGAGGAATTCTCCCCCTGAAGGGGAAAGAGTGATAGACACAATGTGTGATGAACTGACCACTACCCCATTCCCCATCCCCCTGCACTGTGACAGGGGGAGGAGGTAAAGAGGTTAGGAGTTAAATTGAGCCAGGAAGAAGGGAAGAGTAGAGGGAAGGTGTAGTAAGATTAAGACTCTATTGCTCATTATTCTACTCTGATTTAACTGGTAAGAAATTATTTTTTTCCCCAAGCTGTTTGTTTTGCCTGTGACAGCAATTGATGAATGATCTTCCTATCCTTATCTCAAGCCACAAACCTTTCATTATATTTTCTCTCCCGCTGTCCAACTGAAGAGAGGAGTGAAAGAGCGGCTTTGGTGGGTACCTGGCTTCCAGCCAGTATCAACCCACCACAGTTGTTTTAAGAGAAGCACAAGAAATGAATCACCATGTATGTCTCAGAAGTGCACAGAAGAAGCCACTCAAATACAGAGATAAAAAACTAACAGCACAGACACTTGCAAAGGATAAAAGGGCTATTGCAGAGAGCAGGCTGAGATCGAGGTTCTATATAAGAATACCAAAACATGCTGAAAAATAAAGACTAAGACCAAGAACAGGAGAGAGTAAGGAAGCATAAGGCGCAACAGATGAAGAGGATGGGAGAAATATCAGACATGAAATAAGAGATAGCACTACGTAGAGTGGACTACAACTGGCTTAGTAAAAAAACTTGTCCAAGAGGTTTTGTGACTGGGAAGGGGAGTTACACTGAGGTAGGGAAAAGAAACAAACAGAAGTAACTGAACTGATGTCATCAAGAACAGAAACTGATTTTGGAATGGACAGAAAAGAAAACAGTCATAATCAGAAAGTGATAAGGAGGTTGGACAAGAAGCTGGTAGAGAGGAAGAGCTGGGTCTAGTCAAATGAGAATGGCAAAGAGCATAGAGACTAGAAGAAACAGGCAGTCTGCATTTGCTGGAGTGCACACCCTCAGAAACCAAGCCTGGGGACAGATCCTCCACCCTCAACAAGCCACATTCAGATAGTGGGGCAGACCTGTATGGGAGCACCTTACAGCCACTGAGTGATGACCCACTATGGAGTAACCTTATTGAATCATATTCCCTTTTGGAAAATATTAAAAACCTAAGAGAATTTTTCAGTATTTTCAATTTGACTTTTAATTTACACTCCATTATCTAGCAGGGAAGTGTATTCATAACCTAATTAATGATTTTATTAAGACTATTCAATTCGACTTTTAGCTTTCAACAATGATTGCAATGTGTTCTGTATCAGTCACCTGCTTGTTGCTCCTCCAACAAGCCTTCTCATACAAAGAGTTACAGAAAAAGAGTAGAAAATAACAGCTGGTGACAGTGTAATTACTGGGAGAAGACAGTGTCATGGCTACTGAGACACATCCTGTTAGAGATCCATGGATAATTAAAAAGCTGGATTTGATAGCAGCTAGGAGAATATAGAAAATGAATATTGGAACAGAATAAAACTAGCCTGGGATCTTCCAAAAATTTTGAAATTGATTAATTTGTATAATTTGAACTGAAACAAAAGCATGCAACTTATTTGTTGTGGTTTAACCACAGCAGGCAACTAAACACCACAGAAGTGCTCACTGACTCCCCCTTGGTGGGATGGGGAAAAATTAAAAGGGCAAAAGTGAAAAATCCCATGAGCTGAGCAAAGGCACTTTAATAGATAAAGCAAAACTTGTGCATGCAAGCAAAGCAACAATTAGACATTCAAATTTCAGGAAGAAAAGAAAAAAAAAAACAGGAATCTATAATTTTTTTTCTGTTTTTTTTTGTTTGTTTGTTTGTTTGTTTTGTTTTGTTTTGTTTTTGTTTTCCTTCTCAATGCCATATGACTTTTTTCTTCAATTTCTTTCTATATTGATTATACCTACATTCAGCATGCAGAGCCATTCTTTCAAAGATCCCACTAGGAAACAACAAACTATATAACTGTATCAGGAAAGAAATGGAAATAAATTAACAGAACATGGTAATGTAATGTGCAAAAAACCAAAATTACTTCTCTCTGCAGTGCTGTTGCAGTGTTCTGCAGCTTTCTCAAGACTAGCTCTTGTGTTTCTACATTGTCTGGAGCCGAGAGAACTTTTTCCTCTCAGCTTTGATTTATGGCTTATCTTCTTATGGACCTCACTCCTTTTGCCAGAAATACCTCCTTTACTTTCAATTTAGTTTGACCCTCAAATAAGCCTGCCATCATAGACAGTAGCTCACAGAACATGCAAAACTGCTGCCACTGATGCTCACAATATGCCTATTACTTGGCAGTGTAGTTGGGTTTTGGAGGTTTTTTTTTCCTCGTGTTGAAATGACACTGGGCAGAGGCTGTTCACTAATGTGTTTGCTCGTAACACAGTGCTGCACATTAGTCTGTGTGCACAAGTGCAGTAAATGTGATTTGTAATCCTGGTTAGCACTGAAAAGAAAGCTCGACATCTTTTTATTCTGGATCAAGCACTGGATGGACAGACAGTCCCAATGAGTGGTGATCAATGGTATTACATACAGCTGGTGGCTGGTCACAAGTGGTGTTCCTCAGGGTTCAGTATTGGGACCATTTCTGTTTAATGTCTATGTCTTTATTGATGATCTCGACAAGGATATAGAGTGTACCATCAGCAAGTTTGCAGATGACACCAAGTTAGGTGGGAGTGTTGATCTGCATGAAGGCAGGGAAGGTCTGCAGAGGGACTTGGATAGATTGGATTGATGGCCCAATGTTAACAGTATGAGCTTCAACAAGGCCAAGTGCAAGGTCCTGCACTTGGGCCACAACAACCCCATGCATTAGTACAGGCTTGGGGAGAGCTGCCTGGCAGAAAAGGACCTGGGGGTTCTGGTTGACAAGTGGCTGAA
>VZRU01012901.1:19536-42329 GCA_013398155.1 Pedionomus torquatus
TGGGGAAGTGTGGCTGGAAAGATGCCTGGCAGAAAAGGACCTGCGGGTTCTGATTGACAAGCGGCTGAATATGAGCCAGCAGTGTGCCCAGGTGGCCAAGAAGTAGGGAGTTGATTGTACCCCCATACTCAGCACTGGTGAGGCCACACCCTGAGTATTGTGTCCGGTTCTGGGCACCTAAACACAAGAGAGATATCGAGGTGCTGGAGTGAGTGCAGAGGAGAGCAATGAAGCTGGTGAAGGGCTTGGAGAATAAATCTTATGAAGAGTGATTGAAGGTTTAGTCTGAGGAAGACAAGGATGAGGGGAGACCTCATACTGTCTACAACTACTTGAAAGGACATTGTAGAGAGGTTGGTGCTGGTCTCTTCTCACAGGTTAATTAATGATATAATGAGAGGGAGTGGCTTCAAGCTGAAACAGGGTATGTTTAGGCTGAACATTAGGAAAGAATTTTTCACAGAAAGAGTGGTCAGACATTGGAAATAGATTGCCCAGGAAGTGATTGAGTCACCATACCTGAATGTATTTAAGAGTCGTTTAGATGTAGTGTTGGGGGATATGGTGTAGGGGTGAATTTTCTAGAGTGGGGTTGATGGTTGGATTCGATGAATCCTGGGCGGGTTTTGTTGATTAAACATGTACTGAATTGAGGTTTGGAATTGAAGCAAGGGTGTAGAGAGGGGGATGTTTGTCTCTTCTCCCATGTCACAGGCAATAGGAGAAGAGAAAATGACCTCAAGTTGTAGCAGGGGAGGTTCAGATTGGATACCAGAAAAACTTTTTTACATTGAAAGGGTTATCAAGCATTGGAATGGGCTGCCTAGGGTGGTAGTTGAGGCACCATCCCTGAAGGTGTTCAAAAGATGGGATGACATAGTGCTCAGTGACACAGTTTAGTGATGAGTTGCTGTTTTCTATCAGAGTTAGGTTGATGGTTGGACTAGACGATCTTAAAAGTCCCTTCCAACCTAGACAATTCTATGATTCTATGATGATCCCAAAGGTCTTTTCCAACCTGAATGATTCTATGATTCTATGATCTTACTGTTGTTTAGGCTTCTAAGTATTTATTCCCTCCTATATACCATAGTTCTTGATGTATTTTGTAAGTTAAACAGTTACTCATAACAAAAAACAATGGGAAAAAATTAAACATTGATGTTCCCAGTAGCACATTTATAATATTTCACAGACTTTCACCAAATAAACAATGTTCAAAGTTGCCTGTACATTCATTGCTGAAGAAAAATTATTTTTCTTTTGACTCTAGAAGAATTCATACAGGCTTGCTTAACTGATACTCAACCACTTTGCTTTTTGAAAGTAAGTAGTCAGAAAATTAAGTATCAGAGTTGTTAATCTGGATTTTTCCTCACAAAGCTACTGTCCTCTTGATAAGTGACCCATATTACACATTATTTGCTTTTTGAAAGGAATAACACTCACAAAGTATTTCTACAGTAATAGGTATCATTTTTCTGTATATCATATTGGTTTCCACAAGATTCCTCTTTCCTTGGTACAACAAAACTTTTGTGTGTTAGTACTGCATTATAGCACCTTACAGAATCTTTATTATAGTAAGAGCTGTCTAAACATAAAAAAATATTTTTACTTACATCACCATCTGATATACATGTTCCAGACACAAAAGACTGCTATCTCTGGTGCAAGAAACACGTTCAATAAACGTAGAAAACTAGTGAAGAGGCAGCAAAAAGAGCCCAAACAGAAACAGATGATAAACATCCTGTGAGAGTAGCCAATGACCTTGGAATTTAAAAGGCTAGGGTTTTTTAAGAGGACAGTGTGGAGCCTGTGTATACAGCTCAAAGAGATCACTTCATATATTGTATGCTACTGCAGAACATAAGCTCAACAACTAAAGAAAAATGTCATTAATTTTGCAGAAGTAACTTGAAGGTGATTTTGTTGATTTTTTATTTTGTTGGATTTTTTTATGTGGTATGTTTGTTTTTTTCCTTTTGTACCTATTTGAAAAAACATTAAGAGATTCTTAGGTGGTAAAATATTTCTGTGAAAACAGGCAGGTGAGGTTCAGTAGAATAACATGTAGAAGAAAGAAGAGGAAATAAAATTGAGAAGCATGAGAGCTAAGCAAATATTGATGATGGAACTGAAAAATGGAGAAAAAACAAGAACTAGTGAAAAACAGTAAAATCTAAAAATTTATTCAAAGGACAGGAACAACAGTGGAAACAATAGTCCTTGCAAAAAAGCATGAATAGAAGCAAAAAAATCTGAGTAAAAGATGGTCACAGTTTGCTTTAGCAATGTCTCAATTGAGTTTTTACTTCCAGCAGCAGGTTCACGGCAACAGGCTGCAGAGTTTAAAACCCCAGGGTCAAAAGGAGAAGGAATGGTATTAACCTTTCCTACACAATAAAAGCTGAACTAAAATAATGTGCAAGTGCAACTTATTTGTAGATTTAAGATTTTTTTTTTTTTTCTGATAGAAAAGATCAATAAAATCCTATTCTAGTACCCAAAGCAAAAGGTGGAAATCCTAGTACTGTACCCACAAATCCACAGGCCCTGATGGGATACACTCATGAGTGCTGAGGGAGCTGGCAGATGTTATTGCAAAGCTACTTTCCATCATCTTTGAAAAGTTATGGAAAACAAGAGAGGTACCTGGGATGGAGAAAAGCATGTCAGATGGGAAGAAAGGTAATGTCATGGCAGTCTTAAAAAAGGACAAGAAGGACAACCCAGGAAATTATAGGCCATTGAGCCTCACCTCCATCCCTGGAAAGTTGACAGAACTGTTCATTTTGGATGACATCTCTAAGCATACGGAGAAAAAGAAGGTTACCTAGAGGTGTCAATATGGATTACCAAGGGGAAGTCATGTTTAACTAATCTGATAACTTTCTATGATGGCCTGGCTGGTTGGGTGGATGAGGAGAGAGCAGTGGATGTTGTGTACCTTGACTTCAGCAAGGCTTTTGAGACTGTCTCCTACAACATCCTCATAAGTAAGCTTAGGAAGTGTGGGTTTGATGAATGGACAGTAAGGTGGATTGAGAACCTGCTGAACCTGATGAGAGGACAGAATGTACCCTCAGCAAGTTTGCTGATGACACAAAACTGGAAGGAGCGACTGACACACCAGAAGGCTGTGCTGCCATTCAGTGAGACCTGGACAGGCTAGGGAGTTGGGTGTAGGGGAAACTAATGAAATTCAATGAGAGCAAGTGTAGAGTCCTGCACCTAGGAAGGGCTAACGCCATGCACCAGTGGAGGTTAGGGGCTGACCTGCTGGAAAGCAGCTTTGCAGAGAGGGACCTGGGAGTCCTGGTGGACAACTTGACCATGAGGCAGTAATATGCCCTTGTGGCCAAGAAAAACAATGATCTCCTGGGATGCATTAGAAAGAGTGTAACCCGCAGGTTGTGGGAAGTTATCCCGCCCGTCTACTCTGCCCTGGTGAGGCCCCATCTGGAGTATTGTGTCCAATTATGTGTCCCCTAGTTCAAGGACAGGGAACTACTGGAAAGAGTCCAGTGAAAGGCTATGAAAATGATCAAGGGAATGGATCACCTCTCATGAGGAAAGGCTGAGAGACCTGGGTGTGTTTAACTTGGAGAAGAGAAGACTGAAGGGGGGTCCGATCAATGCCTACAAATACTTAAAGGACAGGTGTTAAGAGGATGGGGCCAGACTTTTTTCAGTAGTGCCCAGCAACAGGCCAAGAGGCAACTGGCAGAAACTGGAACATGGGAAATTCCATCTCAACATGAAGAAAAACTTTGAAGGTGACAGAGCACTTGAACAGGCTGCCCAGAGAGATTATAGAATATCCTTCTCCAGAAATATTCAAAACCCACCTGGAATCATTTCTGTCCAACTTACTCTAGGTGAACCTGCTTTGGCAGGGGGGTTGGACTAGGTTATGTCTGAAGGTTCCTTTCAACTCCTACCATTCTGTGATGCTGTGATTTCAGATTATCAGTATGGATGCTTTAATATTTTTATAATATTTTGTGTCCAAAAACCAGTTCATTCTTTCCTACTCTCAAAACAGTGCATCAAACCCTTACAGACAGTTACTACACTCTATTTCACAAACCTCCAAAAGCTGTTTTACAGTGTTTTTACAGAGCAGAATCAAATCATAATTGACAACAACAAAATGGAATTGCAGAACTCCTTCAGGCACAGCTTGTCGGTGTTAAAATATCAAGATTATCTCAAACAAAACTGCACAATGTATTATGTACTTTCCATTTTATTGCTTAACTACCATGAAATATTACTAATAAATAAATAAATCCAGGTAGAACGGCTGCAATTAAAATGCGGATGTTTCATGTTGTTTGCAGTTTGCAATACTGGGAGCATCACAGATCTTTTTTTTTTTTTTTTTTTTTTTTTCTGTCCAAAAGCAAAGGATAATTGGATTATGTGATCTCTAGAGATTCCTTCCAACTTTGACAATTCCATGATTCCATGATAATGGAATCAAAAGTCAACAAAGCCAGTCATAAATTCTATTTCTTTGCATTACAGTTTGTTCCTCTACATAGGATTCAAATCAGTGTGTATAAAAGTTGACATCTTGACATCTGTTTGAACGTTTTAACTAATATACTCGTCATAACTTGCGCACATTTTTTGAAGTAGGAAAAAAGTATATACTGTAATGGATTTTATAAGGCATGGACCCAGTTTGTAACAGACCAGAACTGACTTACACATGGACCCAGATTTCATTCTGGAACTCACAGTAGGTCACCTTAACATTTAATTGATTCAGTTAAATGCATGCATGAGCTAAATCATTGATTGTGTTCATACTTTTCAAATTAGTTTTGAGTATATACATTTGTGATTACCATTTCCTGGAGAACTTCCTTATGTTTTACAGTGGACTTCACCTACATAGCAATTAATTCTATAAAATTACCATGAGAAAACAATGCTTAGTTTGGAAAATAAGTATAAGAACCAAAAATGCTAATTTGAAGGACTAAAAGACACTACCATCTCATTTTGTATTTGTCATATATTTTGCCCCAGACCTAGCCTTGGCAGATTGAGAATAATTGCTAATATTCTTGGACAAAGGTCAAGAAGGAAAGAAAGGTTTGGCAAATGTCATATTCACACTGATCTCTGTTAGCCAAATTTCTATAAATTGTTTTCTTTCTGCTATCACCTGAAAATACAGAGAGAATAAAACCTCTATATAAATCTTGACAAAAGAATGAAAAACTTGTTTAAAATATCCCCCACATTAAAATCAATTCCCTAATTCTAAGAACATTAGGAAATCTTCAGTCATTCAAGGAAATATTGTATTAACATTTCAAAAATTAATATCCTGCATAGATTAAATAATATATTTCAAATTCTACTTGTCAATCTACTCATTATTTCCTTCAAATAATGGAGATCAAAAAGAATATGGCTATAAATGTATCTGCATTAAAAATATAATGAAATTCACTAAAATCACATGAACTTTAAAAGAAAGAATAAAATGTCTGAACTTCCATCTTATAATTTTTGATAACATAATTTAATTTACTATCATTACAGCACTTTTTGGCTTCAGTTACAGTAGGGAGTTGAAGACCATCTAACATCTTCAACTTAAGTAAAGAACAGGGAAGAAACAGTAATTTTTGCACATCTTTTCTTTTTGAGCAACTTGCTTAAAAAAGTAATGAAATTAGAATACAGAAGGAAATGAAGCTAAAGTATCTGAAAGAACACAGCATCCTAGCTTTCAACCTAATTTAAAAATTAACACAGAATGTTGTAGTCAAAAAGCATTACTGTGTAATAAATATAATTAATTTGAATTTTTAATTAGCAAGAAATTAAATATTTTAAAATAAAAAATACGGTATTTCAAAATGCTTCAACAAAAACAGACTAATATATTGATCCACAACAGATTTATCTTCTTTGTTTAAAAATAAACAAACACCCCCTAACCTGTCTCTGGAAAGTGATGATTTCTCTTTCTCTTGAAATCATAATGTATAAATTGTGCTGAAATCTTATTCTAAATCAGGCTAATTATTTTTTTTATGGACATAACATCCTACCAGAGATTGCCTTTAAAATGGTTTGTGAGGAGGACAGTAAAGCACGGCACACTGAAGGCAACCTATAGTTTATTAAAATACCCATCTGTGACATTTCATAGGATTGAGGTGACGTACTTTTAATTTGCTTTTAGAACTACAGCCAGTTCAAGACCTTTTTCATTTACTTATGAAAAGCAGAAATCAGTCCTGTAATATGTATTTTACCAGTAACTGTCTATTAACAACAGGGTTTATCTAGTTCCATATATATCTGCATCAATAATGTATTTGGCCTCAGTCTTTACTTCAAGCTTCTCCATAGCAATTTCTTCCTTGTTCATTTCATGATCATTTTGTGTGTTACAAAGGAATGGAAAAGGTAGAATTCTGGACTTTCTTCATTCTACTGTTAACAAACTCGATAGGTATATTAATCCTGGCATTCAACCAGTGTTTAAATTCTGAATTTATGTTAAGCAAGGACAAATGCTGAATGTGTTATATAGCTAATAACATGGTTAAATTCCTTGATATTCAGCCATCAAAACTGTAGGCTCATTTCACTTTTTTTTTTTTTTGCCACTGTCAACACCTGATTTTCCAGTTCTATTTGCAAACAGAAAAATCCTAAAATTCTTCAAGTTAGTCTCATATACAGAAGAAAAGTTAAAATCAGCTTGGATATCAGTCCTAAAAAGCTAAGATTTTTTCTTAAGGAATTTATGAAGAAAAACATGAGTCATAATTTTGTAGCTTCATTTCAAAATAACAAATGAAGAATTTATTTAAAACAGTACTTTCCCATTTTATTTGCACAGTGTATGAATGCAAACAAATCAAGTAATATGAACATAAACTACAAAAAACCCTAAAGTAAGTACAATCAAAGAAGTAGATTGCTATAATCAAAGGCCTTATGACTAAAAAAGAGAACATTTTACTTTTATTTGCCAAAGTATTTAGAACTGTGTATCCTTAGCATAGGGACATATCAAATGATAGTGCTTTAGAATTTTATGCCAAAGATGATTAACTATATTTTAAAATGTTTCCCATTACCAGATCACATTATCTTCTTTTATGTTCTTTAATGAGCACTACAGTAACTAAGAATGTTGACATTCACAGGATAGGTATCAACCAAAAAACTTGGGGCAATCTATATCTCTCAGAAACTTTGCTTTCAGATACACAGGCTTCAGGAAAAAGGTTTTTGTCTTATTACAAGAGTCATTTTTCACTTATGAAAAAAAAAAGGCAACAGCAGTTGCAACATAATATATTGGACCATTTACAGAACACAGAGATTGGTCTCTCACTTCACTGCCTTTGGCAGGCTACTGCTACAGCCCTAACAGCCACACCAGGCTTTATAAAAGGCTTGTTCGGGCAATTGTCAATAAGATGTGGAGTTTCTCACTTCAGCTTATTGCTTCCCAATGCATTCACATCACTGCTACCTAAAATTCATGTCCTACTAAATGTAAGGACTTTTCTGGTAGCTTGATGAACAGGCTTGATAGACTGTCTCCTGTTTCAAGTGAGCCACAGTTTACACCTGGTATTTCTGTGAGCAGCACAAGAAGGAAAAGATGAAGACTAAGCAGGATTTTTTCCCATAGTTAGAGCAGAGTGACAGATTCTTGTGCCACCACTTTCTGTACTACTGCTTTTCCATGAAACATGGAATCAGGATTGAGAAGCCACTTTCCCCAAAACTGAATTTAGTCAAAATTCTTTGGAGAAATAGAAAGAGAAGGAAAGAAAGCCAAAATTATATAATGAAAGCAAGAAAACAGAAACAACTTCTAAATACTTTCCTCATTTCCTTTCTTTTGTTTTTCATTAATAAAATTTAATTTAACTTGCTCTTTGTTATCTGCACAGCCATTTTCTTCCTGGGATGACTCTTTGATTAAGATTTAGTTCAGACAAGAGGCTAATGAGGCTGGTTGCAATACTACAAGTCTGTGTGGAAATAAGAGAACACATTGCTTCCACCATTGGCTCTAAGCAGACCAAATTTCAGTGCTTGTTTACACAGTCATTGTCATTAGGCACTGGAGAAGCTTGGTTCCCTATGTGCATATGAACAAAACTTGTCGTCGTGGATATGGAGTAGCTGTACTCCCCAAAGAGCTGTCAGGTTCATCCATCCCCTGCTAAATTACATTGCTTAGAGAACAGAGACAAAGAATAATAGAGGGAAGGATGAACTTTAGGACTGGGATTTGGTAGGAAGAAGAAAGGGGAGAAACTTGTCCCTGTCATATTATTTCAGGCAGAAATATAGAAAAATGCTCACGATACAGAAATATGTCAATCATATAGACCCAGGCTTAGCAAACATCCCATCTTAAAAAGACCAATAAAACAAATACTTAACTTGAAGTCAGCTGGGACATAGTTAGAGCTTTTAAAGTAAAAGACTTAATTCCCTTATTTGCTTCATAAACTGAGAATGTATTTTTTTTAGTTTTCCTGCTCTATATAGGGTGACACTACAGCAGCGTGGACAATTCCTGAAGTTCCTGACTCATATGTTGAATTCCTGCAAAGGTATTTTATTGATACTAGTATCCTTAACAGCAGTAGTATTTTTTTTTTTTTTTACCATTTTGCCATTTTCAACCTAAGATGCTGTTTCATAGAGTTAATCTTTGAATATTATACACAAATCAATCATCTGTCTAGTACATTAAAAGTTACCCGTTATTCCTTGGTCCAGTACAGTTCAGTGCTGACAACAATTAAGTAACCATAATGTCTACTTTTTCACTGCCTGTTATTTTTACTAAGTAGCATATTCAGAGGGCATTTATTATATTTAAATTCATTGGTTCAAAATACTCTCTAGAGACTGTTCTCTGTAATAATATGCATATTTTCCACGAACAATTTTAAAGAAACACTGCCCCCTTCTGTCAAAACCAGATGAATCTCCATAGAGACAGGATTTATTTTGGAAAACCAAACTGGATTACAAAAGATTTTTAAAAATTATTTTATACAGAAGTAAATTAATGTGCTATGTTCAACAAATATTTGAAAATGTTCATTTTCTTTTTGTTGTTGTTGTTTCTAAGCAGTCAATACAATTTCTCTTTTCTCCAGTTCAAGGAGACATTTCAGAGCACTTACAAAACATTGAGACATATTGCAACACTTGTGTTTAATAAATAAACACATGAAATTCTTTAGCTACTTTCTTGTGTGAGTAGCTTTAAATATGGCAGCAATTTCAGAAATCCAGATCTTTTTTGTCTTTAGAGATCTAGGTATTGTAATCTCTGAATAGTATAGGCATGTTAATTCTTGGTACCTTTATCCATTTTCCTACATTTTCTAGTATTTTTTTCTCAGGGCAGAGGAAGAGGAGTATTTTTGTGAAAATCTGATAGCTCCACCAACATTCAAAAATGGAGTTATTTCAATAAAAAGGAATATTTCATTTTCAAAACCTGCTTCATTATCTTTCACCCATCCTGCCTTGCATATCTACTGTCTAAACTGTGCCAAAAATATCATTGGGTGCTTATCAGACTAACGGATCTGCTAAGTTAGTGATAATATCCTTTTTTAAAAATAAAAAATAAAAAATGGAGACCCACTTCCATAGAAACACGTGCAGTGCCAAATGCCATGAAAAAGGTGTACACTGCCAATGGAATTGGACAGTCTTACTCTTTAAAACCAACCTTTCTAGTCTTTCCTTACTAGTGGAATTGCCACATGCTTATATAAAAGCCAACAGCTCTTTAAAAAATTACACTGATAAATTTCCTGAGTTTTCAGGGTATGTTTGGTCTGATTTTTTCTGCAACTGTTAAGAAAATCAACTCTCTAAGAGTAAGAAATTTCTCCATTATTAGAACAACACTGAGAAGAAGAATTAACCAGACACATTTTTTTTTCTTTACTTAGAAAGGCAAAGCAATATCACCTCTCTGAAAAACTGAACACTGTGGGCCTATTAGTGCATTTCATAGCATTATTATCCCTGTGGTCAACATGAGTAGAAAAAACACCCTCACTACTTTTGCCGAGGAAAACAAATAAAAAATTAGCTTTATTTATAAAAAAATCTGTACCCAAGATGCGTCTTCTTGGGTAAAACAAGATGGGAAAAACAAGATAATAAGAAAAAAATCTTAAAAGGATTCACAAACATTTTTAAATTAAAAGCCAAAACCATTCCAAGGTTTCCATTTGACATATATCTTTATAATTTTCCATAAAGCAATTTCCCCACATTTTTGCATTAAAATTTTTTTGATGCAGTTTTTATGCTGTTCTTTCAAAGATTTTGAATTTTACTTTACTTAGTAAAAAAGACATACCTCTTTAGTTCAAGATTTTCTAATGGAGCACTTAATTTTCTCCAAAACATTCTTTTTCATAACCTGTATCTTTCTGTAGATGTGAACAAATATTACTTACCAACTTCAGGATCAAATTTTGGAAATTTAAACAGAAGATCATCACAAACACCAAGTTTTTTAGTAAAATGTGTTTTAAAATCATATAAAGACATTGTAATTAAAATTTCAGAATAAAAGTAAACACATTAAATCAAATTTTCATTTTGAAAAATGAAAAGGTGAATATTCATGATGAATTTGAACACTTCTTCAAACAAAGGTCAGCAAATGAGGTTAACTGATTATCCATTTAAGTGGGTCATTTCCAGCTGATCTAACATCAACCCAGGGAAAAATGTTTGGCTTTTAGAATGAGCTTTATTTCCAGAAGTTTTCAACCTGCCTAACGTATAGGAATAAAACAACAGACTTTTCCTCCTATTTTTTTTTTTCTCTTCATGTAATTGTGCAAAGCTCTATCTTCTGGTTATTCACAAGCCCCTTTGTGAGTCACAGATTACAGATTTTCAAAGAACTCTGCAGAGAATAAATATAGGACAAAAGATGTCTTATTTTTCTAGTCTTTCTCTTGCTGTTCTCAGTGGGTAGTGGTACTGTATTTTACCTCTTATAGTTTCATATTGGTATTTGTTGCTGGATCTAAACACCCCTTCCCTCCCACTGCATCATAGGACTACTATGTTATGGGGCTATGTGAGGCTATGGAAACTAATTCTGGGCAGGATATCATTAGCTCTTCTAAGATTTGTCTCTCATTAGTCATGTCCATTAACCTGATACTCTAGCAGGATGTTTCCTGTTAGCAGCCAGTGGACAAATTATGACTAACATCTGAATAAGGATAAAAGCAGCACAGTTATCCTCTATACCTTCCACACTGGGCAGCATCACAGCTGCTTGTTGAAAGTTATGTCTGAAAGGTGCAAGGAGAACAAAAGCAGAACCACAACCTAATGTTTTAACTTAAGCACACAGATGACACACCCAAACAGGGTGAGAGACTGGCCACCATGTCCAAGTCAGTGGCTTTTACAGTTTTACCCCCAGTGCTCCTCCTTCCATTACCCCTGGCCAGAGGTACAGTTAAAAGCAAATCAACAAGATCCTACTGTAACCTCACCGAGAGACCTTCAGCTCTTCTACAGAATAGTCTAATGTTTTCAAGGAGAAGAGGCTAGTGTGAAGCTGATTTTAATGCTGAAAATAGTTGCACATGATGTTTCAAGGATTATGAAGTAGAAAACCATGAATATTCCAATTAAAATTCCTGGAAAACAAGCGTCATCTTTCACATAGTGTACTTCAGCATGTATAAGCTGTAAAATATTTTAGAATATTAATTTTATAAAAAGCTATTCTTTAAAACATATTACTTGAATAACATATTTGAACCCAGAAGAATCAAAGGAGAAAAACAAAATAAAGACTGGGAAAGCATATCAGGGAAAGGAAAAATTACATATTTTTTAGTGCAATTTTTTTAGACAAACATTTATGCATAAGGATTATAGACATGTAATACTAAGTAATAAAAGATACGGATGTGAAATAGCCAGAAGAAATATGTATGTGGAAGCGGAGAAAGCTAATACTGAAATAGTGAGAGAGAAGAGACAGATGCATTAAATTCAGAAAAGCATCAGACTCCAAGCTGAGAAATTATTTAGATATTTGAGGGGCTAGACAGCACAAAAGCTGTGCACAGATATATATTTTTTAAACCTGTGGAATGTTTTCAGGTTATGAAAGCAAGGAAACTAGGATGGGTCCAACTCTGACCATTTAATAAAATCCTATCCATTGTAGGAAAGGCCAACATGAAGAAAAAAGTGTGCATAAAAGGTAGGTAACAATAAAAACAACAGTACAAGAGATCACGCCCTTGTCAGGTTTAATATAATGCCTGCTACAGCTTTCAGTACAGTCATTCTCCAGTGTGATAAGGTTTAAGACATGATTGAAGTTTTTGTTGTTACCCTACTCTTAAGTGTCAGACTAAGGCAACAGAGACCTGTTTCTAACAAACAGCGAAACTGTAAGATACACAATTAACCAGCCAATGTAACAAAGAATCATTTGTAATTGCAGCCCTTTCTCAGATATAGCATGCCTTTACATAGCGTGCCATACAGCACTATGGCAGCACAGGAATGTAAAATTGCTATTTTTCATAAGTCTTACATAATTACTGTATCACAATGAACAGCCCTTTGATGTCTGTTAAATATTAACTTTTCATGTCAGTTTTCTTACCAACTTGATTGAAGATATTGATACCAATCATCTTTTAATTACGGATATTTTTCAATTACAACACTTTTTCTAGATTGCCGTTGACTGCATATAGTTTTCTTTCATCAGAATTCAGAAATATTTTTTGGCAATATGTACAGTATTTTACTCAGGAAGACTCCTAATCATTGAGAGTAACTAGAATACAAAGAGTGAAGCATCCTTAATCAAAAATGTGTTGAATATTTTATGAAAATAGTTCTTGATCTGAAGGATGGCCAAAGCATTTAATAATTTTAAAATGTCCACCTGTCTTGATTTGATCAATGTATCTTTCTGTTGCTCAAATGGTTAAAAATGTTCCTTCTTTTTAATTTTCCAGTTATAGCTCCTCAAAGTTCAAATAATAAATATTTTATTGGAAAAACATCAAGTAGTGGAAAATTCTCTATAGAATACCTCAAAAGTTATCAAAGTATTCATCATTAAATAGCCAGCATATCCCATACAAACAGTTATGCAGTATTGAACATGTAACATTGAATGTCTTTAAAGAGTGTGTTCTTATCTTAGAGCATTTCCTTTGGTTTTTCTGTTTTACTTCATAAGCCTCTTTTCCCCTCACTGTGGCTTTCAAAATCAATTTTGTAGCCCTAGCATAGCTAAAGAGAATACAGTATGTATCTTGTTTGGTTTTGATTCTGTGCTCAGACAAAAAAGTAATTCTTGTTTTCTTCACAGTTTGCCAAGAGGCTGTGATATATCATCCTGACCCACAGCGTAATGTGGTGAAACAAACAGTTAACTAAACAACTGCAAAAAACAACCAGTGCATGCACTGCAAATACATATGCAAAATAGCTGAGTTTTTTCCACAAGAAAAAACAATTATCACTCATAGACAATGGCTAAAATTTTCAAATTCCAATTGAAGTTTAGACTTCAAACTCCTATTGAGATAGAAAGGTAGGAAGAAAGCATATTCCTGATAAGAATGCCTGAAATAAGTTGTTGCATTTTTGTGTGTGTGTGTATTCTTCATAAATTTTCATTTTTATGTCTTATAAAAGCAGAGAAAATCCAAATATGACATCTTACAATGTACATAGCCAATCAGTAGCAAACCGCAGTAAGTTTGTTTGCATACAATGTGTTCATGTAATAGTTCTGCAGAGAGATAGAAAAACAGATTCCACAGAGACAAAATGTCGGTTTGGGGATCTGTTTTATTACTCAAGTATCTTAGAAAAACAGAAGTCCAGTACTGTACGAGATTAAAATATTACCTCTGCTGAGACTTGCTTGAATTAGGCCTAAGTTTTAATTTGCTATGTTCTTGGCCAAGAGCTTAGCTGAGTGATCATTGCCAGACTCAACATTTATGAAATACTTTTCACTGGATTATGAAATACTTTCTATTTTAAATTGGGAGAGGGTAGATTTAGATTAGATATTAGGAAGAAATTCTTTACTGTCAGGGTGGTGAGGCACTGGAACAGGTTGCCCAGAGAAGTTGTGAATGCCCCATCCCTGGAGGTGTTCAAAGCCAGGCTGGATGGGGTTTTGAGCAACCTGCTCTAGTTGGAGATAACCCTGGCCATAGCAGTGGGGTTGGAACTCAATGATCTTTAAGGTCCCTTCCAACTCCAGCCATTCTGTGGTTCTATGATTCTGTGATAACTTCTTCATAAGACTGTCCCTGTCTTTGGTCATTAGGTCTTTCCTTCTCAGAAAACTTGTACAGCTTCCCACGGGGACTTGTGTTACTCAAGCAGTAAGAAAACTTTCTGAACTACCTTTGTAGCTAAGCAGGCAGCTTGGAAACAGCAAGAACATATTTCCTCCTCTTGTGCCACGAAGGACTGGCTGCAAAAGCTGTCTAGTGTATTCAAAGCATCCTCTTGTCAAATGATGATGAATGATGTTAAAAAGAAAATGGGGGGTCTATTCTCACCAAGCTGCCTTTTAAACTATTGCAACTAGGTTTTAAAGCAATTTGTGTGCATAAATAGAAAATATTTCTTCATGAGGCACTATGGTGCAACCAACAGGGTGCTAGACTAGGACACAGGGACCAGTTTAGTTCTGGTTTTGCTGCTGGCCTGATAGGTAACTGTGAACAAGACACTTCACATTCATGTGCTTCTATTAATCTTTTAATCTATTTAAATTCTAAGGTCTTGGCAAGGGCATTGTCCCTTGCTTTTTATTTGTATGGTATTTAGCACAGTAGGATCTGCTGTAATATGCTGCTGCTGTAATTCATAAATCTAAACAGCTAATACAAAAAGCAAATAGGTCTACGAGACCATACAGAGTTTCAAAATTAAAGACAGAATTGCACCCAGAGATTTATTAGGTTTTATTATGAAATGAGATTCAAACAAAATTTTTAATAAACAGTTAAATTTGTAAATTAATTTACAAACATACAGTCTTACCATATTATTAAAAAAAAGTAAATATCCAAGAATACATTGTGGTGTTTGTCCCCTCCTCTTCTCTTTTCTAAGCTAGCAAACCAAAAGATTCCCTCTTCCTCCTAGCTCAGCCATCAGCCTTGAAAAATCAAACTGGGAACTGAAAATCAAATTAGATCCTTTCTCTCTAAAACATGATCAACACGAGTAATGACTGCGCTTTCAGCCCACTTGATACGCCGTCTACCGCTGCTAATCATTCATGAGCTAAAAAATAAATTGAGGATCCTATCATAACAACCCTATACCACTCTTAGTAAAAATTGATACCTGAGCTGACAGAGAGGACCCAATTATTCCTTCGCATGCACACGTTGCTCTCTCTGCAAGGGTATCCAAGGAGAGCTGTTGGCCCATATGACAGAAATATAGTGACAGTGAGAGGCTGCCAATTTTTATATATAGTCAATTTACTTTTCTAACATATCCACAGTTCAAATTAGCATGCACAATGCCATATAACATAGGTTGACTGTAAATATTTGCAGAGAAGTCCCTCAGGTTAGGCTTGCTTCAAACAGAATACATCCAAATAATTCTCAGCAATACTACCAATACTTTCAAGCCTAACTGCCTAACAGCAAGTATTAAACCACACTATAAAATAGACTAGCCAGGAGAATCTGTGAAACTGTATAAATGCATTTATTAAGAACAGATTTTCTATTTTTATATTACCAGTGTACTGAAAAGCTGTCAATTCATTCAATGCTGCAGTCTTACCTAGAATATCTGGTTTTACCGAAGACAATAGTTATTTCTGTTTAATTTGTAATGAAACCAAAGATGAACTTATCTGAATAAATTGAATAGCAGTGCTAAATGAAAAAGTAATTCTTCAAAAAAAAGCACAGAAAGGATAAAAATTAACACATTCCAGGAATACAAAATCCATTCCTGGCTGTCCTAGTGTTAAATTGCTACCAAACAAATTTTACATATATCTTCTTTCTGAAGTGAAAAAATGCTATAAATGATTAATTGCAAGTCAAACAGGTTGATCCCTGACACTGTTTATGAAATATATAAAACTTCTTCTTAAACGCAAAGTTGAAGGCCTATTTAAATTATTACCTTTTTGAATGCTAAAGAATATGTTTTTCATAGTCTCCTGAATCCCTTTTAGGAATAGAGTTGTTTTAACTTTCTAGAGAGGATCACATGGAAATAGCACTCAAACAAGCAGTTTCTAGAAACTATGGCAACATCTGCCAACTCAGTTTTGCTCTGTGCTAGTCTACGTCCTATTCCTTGCTGGGTAAACCAAATTCTGTGAAGGGGAGAGAGGCAAGGAATTAAAAGTGACCAACAAAGCGTAGAGAAACACTCCAGTGTACAAATAGTCAGTATGGAAGCAGGCTGCAATTTCTCTGAGAATCTGTAAGATGATCTCATTGTCCTTGATTCTTCTGTCATAATTTATCCCTTTACTTCACATTTAGAGTTTGAATATAGTTTTTCTCAGGTTTAAATATTTCTGCTATATTTGTACTATAACTACAGCTATGTCACATTTTCCTCCTAGTTAGACATAGGACAGAATGGTTGAGGTTAGGAGAAACCTCTGGAGGTCCTTCTGGTCAAAGCACTCTGCTCAAGCAGGGCCACCTAGTGCCCCCATTTGCCCAAGACAATGTCCAAATGGCTTTTGAATATCTCTAAGGATGGAGATTCCACTACCACCCATCCCAGTGCTCATTCACCCTCACAGTAAAATAGTGTTTCCTGATGTTCAGGGATACCTCCTGTGTTCATGTTTGTGCCCATTGTCTTTTGTCCCATCGCTAGGCACCAGTGAAAAGAGTCTGGCTCCATCTTCTTTGCACCCTCCCTTTAGGTATTTATACACATTGGTAACATATAACCCCTAAGTGTTCTCTTCTCTTGGCTAAACAGTTCCATCTCTCTCAACCTTTCCTCATAGATGAGGTGCTCTGCTCCCTTAGTCATTTTTGTAGCTCACCTATTCTGCAAAGCCAGTTGGCCCCCAGCATATACTCATGCATGGGTTAGATCTTTGTTGTAAAATAAGCATTTTAAGACTTTTGTCATATATAGATGTAGTGCTCTGAATTTCTTAAAGATCTGATATTAAAACAGGTATGTTCTCTCTTTTAAGTGTAACAGGATTTTCCTGAATAGTACAAAGAAATGTTGCTGGTACCCACGTGATGACAAAGATGAGCAAGCTTTGGCAGCCAGAAGTTGAAAATCTCATAATAATCACACCTCTGTGAGATCCAAAGTGTGATTTTCTCTGGGAAAGATAACTTACTAGCTTCAGTGTGTTGGACATTTTGGGGGCTGGCATGTATTAGAGTTTTAAAATCCTTTTAGAGTTCCTAAAACTAGAAACTGGTATTCCATTATTGCCACTAGACAACTGATTCTAGTTGTTTTTAGATAGCTTTAATTATTTGAAACCGTAAGTTGCTTTCTACTCTCTGGAGTTTCACATGTATCCAAATTCATATATATCAATTTCATATTATGCATATTCAGCTTCCCCATCGCCACGAATTTTTAGAACATATAGAGTTGCTTACTGAAAGCAAGATTTGTTTTTTTTAATGGAACAAAGTATATGTTACTGGTGAGGGCTGTTCCCTACATGGACAAAAATGAAGCATAGTTTTAATTTGCTTACATGACTACTTTTGTGATTTTATCCACTCTTGAATGATAACTTTTCCAAAGTATTAATCCTAGACAGCTAAACTGCTCCAGTAATCCTACTTTCTTACTGTAGGCATCTCTCAAATTAAAATTGGGGTATTTAAAAAAAAATATTATTTGTAATAGTTTTGGCCCTAAATAGTCCTCTTTCTGTAAGTTTTATAAGTATAAATAATTTATATTTTCAAAAACCCCCACACACCTTATAGGAAGAGTTTTGAAATATGTTTTTCAGCAAGGAAACAACAAGATCACCCCTGTGTAGAAACACTACAGCAAATCTTATATTTCTGTACGGTAAGTCCATAAAGTATAACTACACTAAGGTCTTGCAAATAATCCTTTCGGATAAAATTCTGATCTTATTAAAGTTAACCAATTTTTTCCTCAGTGAAGCTCAGATTTCACACATGGACTGCAGGAGCTTTATTTGTTACAGTGGATTTATGAATGTACAAAATAGTTCTAAAGATCAGGCCATTAAACAAGGATATACTATAACCTATTCAATTAGTCAAGCGAGAAACTGATTTTGGTGTAATACTGCCAGTTTATCTCTATTTTACATCAGGTAATTCAACATATGGATAATAAGGACAAATTTCCTTACAAGGAAACAAAATCTCTGTTTGAACTTCAAGGATTTCAGATGTTTTAAGAAAAATGAGTACAAGCAATTTGTGGGTATTAGAAGTGCTATAATCCTGCAGCATATAAGCAGAATCCTAACAAAAATCCCACAAAAGCATATTTGTGGTAAAAAAAAACCAAAACAGTATCTATTATTTCTACTAAATCATATATTTCTGAGCTCAGGTTGGAATTTGAATTGCAAATATTAAAACAGCACTAAATACTATACTTTTGATAAGTAAGTAAATAATGAGTACCTCTTCAAATAAAAAATTTAAAAAAAAAAAAAAAAAAGNAAAAAAAAAAAAAGGCTGGCCAAAAAAGAAAGCTAAAAGTAGTAAAGCAATTTTGCATATATGAAAAAGATTCCAAAACAGCTAGGGTAAACTTCAGACCAACATTTGATCATTTGGGTGCCTATGAACTCTGAAGCATTTGACCTTTTGTCTGTCATTAGTTTATACCATCTTTCCCCACCATGGGAATCAGCAAAGTGCCTATAAAAATTTCCATCAGCAGCACTGAAGTCATTCCTGCCCCATGTGATTTCTCTGATTTAATGGCCATGGAAAGTTCCATAAGGTCATTAAACCTCTAGCATCCAAGTTTCTAGCATCCCTCAAATGGCAAAGAAACCAAGATTCTATGGACCAGTGAAATAGTTACCCATTATCCTCAACTTCTCTGCTCTTCATGTCTTGCTTTTGACATTGCTAAGATGACAGAAAATATTTTTTCCTGCCCAAAATCACCTCTTTGTACCTGTCCCTGAAAGTTTTATGAGGCCATCCATTACCATCAGCTCATACCAGGGAAAAAGAACTGACTCAGCTAATGTGATTAGGGTCATGAAACATCTGCAAAACGGTCACATTATTCCCACTTCATGTTCAGAATTACAGCTGCTTAATTTTCCAACAAGAAGTGGTAGGGAGTGTTATTTGGTTGTTTTTACTACTATTGCCTACTCTTTGGAGACTATATAAAGTTCAAAATGAACAACTATGCAATAAAATAGCAAGTCCAGTTCTTTTTATAGGAAGACTTATATAGTAGAAATTTGTTCAGGCTAAAAACACTTAAAAACACTTATAACTCTTCCCCACATAGCATAATTTCACTTGTTATATAGGAACAACACCTAACAGGTAAAACTGTACTACTTGTTCCCATCAACCCTGTATGATCCCTTCCCTTCACTCCTTTCATAAGGAGAATCTTGTACAGATGAAATATTTTGCAAGGCATTTACAACTGGAAATTATCTAATACTAGTAGAATCACTTCCCCTAGCTACATCATATTTATTTTCTTGTAGATAAAACTGCAGAAATCTAGAAATCATAAGATGGAGCTCTATATGAACTTTCAGGAAAATATATATACACATGCAAAATATGTAAATGAGAGATATATAACCATGCACACAAATTTTCCTTTTCCTAGATATTGAAAATGCATATGTGCTGTGTGCAGTTGCTTGTAAAAGTGCTATTGACTTATTGACATATGGACAAATTCAGTATCTACTGACAGGCATATTCTTATAGGGGACCCTGCAGCAACAGGAAGCTCCAAAAGCTTTTGGCTCAGCATTGTAGCTCTGAAAGAACACATGCAGCAAAACCACAACTTTCAAATACAGATTACAATACTTTCTTTTTAAAATGATCTTGAGGTGCAGAACTTGAATGTAAATAATCTAATATATTTCAAGATGTTAATTATATTAATAACTGAAAGACAAAGATGTAACTTAATTCATATAAACCATATTGCCTGTGGAAAGATGAGATAGGCCTTGTAAAATAGTACTTTGTCAGCTGTCCCTCTGATAACATGACTACAGGGAGCATGTAGGTTTGCTTGGATAAAAACTAACAGCCATAAATTGTCATTCTTTCATTACTAAAAATTGAAGCAGTTGTCTTACTTCAAGAAAGTAGAATAAAAATATAAGATGAGCCAAAGATATTTTAAAAAGATAATCTTTATAAATGAGTAAAAAAAAAAAGTTATATTATTGTTGCTGCCTTGTACTGGACACTTCTTTCCACTCACAGGACCCCTGCCCTTGCCATATCATTCAGATAATCAAAGAGGGAACATATACACACACATCTGAGAATGGTTATACAAACTAGATAAGCCAACTGCTTGGCAACATGGTTATTTCAGAGGTATTTCCATCGGGAAAGGGGGCTAAGGAGGAACAGTACTTCACTCCAACTTCACATGTTGGATGCCTGGACAGATAACTCCTGTGCAGTCAAAAGCAGGGCTGGAGGCAAAGAGGTACTTCTGATGCTTCTCCCCTCTCCCCTCAGCCTCCCCCACAGCCGTATGGAAATGCAACCAAAGACTAAAGTTATTGTTTGAAAATTTTTACTACAACACAGGTTGGAAATTTTGCAGTCATAGCAGAAGTTCCCCTACCTAGGATGAAAAACCCTAGAATAATTCTTATATTATAGTTATTGGAGAAAGACAAATGAAACAGAACACAGGTCTATATGCTCTACCAATTGTTTGGTATTTTTTGTGCCAAAATGGGAAGCGGATCTCTGTATGTTTTGGGGGTTTGGTTTTTAGTAGGCCACAAGATGTGTTCAAATATTTGATTGCACTTAATGAAAGTAACTTCAACAGGATAGAAACAGGGAAAGAAAACTTAGTCTTTTAGTTCCTTCGTTACACCATGTCAGAATTCAGTTCTCTCTGATCAGGTTCTTTGAGATATTCTGGGTGTGGAGGGTGTTAACATCTAATATAAAATTTACTCATTTGAAGATATTTGATGTTACATGGTACTCCTGGTTTAGCAGACAGGCACAAAATATAATGTAAATACAATACAAATGTAGGTTACACACAGAATTCAACCGTGATACTAATTTGGTTCCCAATAATAGCCTCACTATCCTGATGCTGGGCTTCTCCGGTCTCCAGGAAGGAATACGAGAGCTGAGGCCAGCTCAAGCCCGTTGCACTCTTCAAAATTATTTTATTAGTGGTCTACTTTTTATACTCTATGTTGGGCAGAGTTATGTACTTGCTCCATCTCACGCTGGTCTGTCTAACTCAGAGTGACATTTACACTCTTTAATGAACTCAGGGAAAAACAGGCATATCACCAGCTGATCAACTCAATTACCACTTATCTTAAACAAAGGCCACCCTCTGGTCCTCTTTCTGGTAAGATAAAAGTCAGCTGCTTTTCAACACCTGTAGTCAGTCACACCCTGCATTGTTGTTTGAGCTTCACGGGCGCAATGCCCTTGCCCGTCTCCTCTGACTGTTCTTTCATCATCGGGGTTTATTCAGTGACTCACATTCCACCCTTAGGGTTTTCAGTCAGACACACACGGCTGTTTGCACAAACTCAGAACGCACCTGCTTTACAGAGAAATGTTTTTTAGCAGGATACACTGAAGGATTTTCCTACCTATTTTGTTTTGTCATCAGCTACAATTACTGCTTTTTGTCTTATTTTACATTAGTAGGTTTTCACAACATGTCAATATAGCTTCATGATCTTCACTGTGAAAATGTGCTTAAGCTGATGTAGAGCAAAAGAGCACTGGTTTCTAATTTCAGCATTGTTTTCCCTCATCCCATTACAAACTGAATGCATTTAGTTATATCACACATATTTTTCCACATCTGTTGAAGAAAATATGTTATTCTAAACATATTTTTCCTTAACAATGAAAAACATCCTGACAGCAGTTAGGAGTTGACTTAAATAAAAAAGATAATTATCATAAGTTATTGGGACTTTTAATTATGCTTTTAAAAATTGTATCTCCACGTCTCTTTGTCTCTTCTTGCTGTGTTTCATGTCATGACTACTGGCAAAATTCCACAAAGGACACTGACAGCCTCATAATATCAATCACATTAGTTGCATTCCAATTATTAGGAGCATTTTTGGTTTTTTGCTCACGGCAACAACACCCAAACCCTCATTTTAAACATGTATATTCCTCCTAATAGCACATCATTGTGGTTTAACCCCAGCCAGCAACTAGGACCACATAGCCACTTGCTCAGTTCTCCCCTTGTCTCTCCCAGAAGGGTAGGGAGAAGGAGGAGAAAAGGAGGGGAGAGGGAAAAAAAAAAAAAAAGAATCTAATGTTCTGAGGTAAAGACAGTTTAATAGAACAAAAACAGAAAACAAAAATAACAATAACAATTGTGTGGTGATGTTGATACATTGGAGGGAAGGGATGTCATCCAGAGGGACCTGGATTGGATGGAGAGGTGGGCCCAGATGAACCTCATGGGATTCAACAAGAGCAAGTGCAGGGTTTTGCACCTGGGCC
>VZRU01012901.1:44109-65369 GCA_013398155.1 Pedionomus torquatus
GTGTGCACTTGCAGCCCAGAAGGCCAATCGCATCCTGGGCTCCATCAAAAGATGTGTTGCCAGCAGATCCAGAGAGGTGATTCTACCACTTTGCTTTGGTGAGACCCCACCTGGAGTACTGTGTGCAGGTCTGGAGCCCTCAATAGAGGAAGGATATGGACCTGATGGAGCAGGTCCAGAGGAGGGCCATGAAGATAATCAAAGGGTTGGAGCACCTCTGCTATGAAGATAGGCTGAGGGAACTGGGGCTGTTCAGCCTGGAGAAGAGGAGGCTCCGGGGAGACCTAATCACAGCCTTTCAATATCTAAAGGGGGCCTACAGGAAGGCTGGGGAGGGTCTGTTCACAAAGGCCTGCTGTGATAGGACGAGGGGTAATGGACTTAAGTTGGAGAAGGGTAGATTTAAGTTGAATATTAGAAAAAATTTCTTTACTCTGAGGGCTGTAGAACGCTGGAACAGGTTGCCCAGGGAGGTGGTTGAGGCCTCTTCCCTGGAGATATTCAAAGCAAAGCTTGATGAGGCCCTGTGCAAACTGGTCTAGTTGGGGGTGTCCCTGCAACTGCAGGGAGGTCAGACTAGATGACCTTTTGGAGGTCCCTTCCAGCCTGGATGATTCTATGATTCTATGATAATTGTTGTAAAAGTGTATAAAACATAAAGTAATGCAACACAAGTCACTCTCATCACCCAGTGACGTGGTTGCCCATCCCATCCCAAGCAGTGATCATGGATTCCCCACCCCGCAGCCAACCCTATCTATATACTGAGCATGATGTCTATGGTAGAGAGTATTCCATTGGTGAGCTTGTTTTGTTTGTGCTCCATCTCAGCTTCTATGGGGAGCTGAAAAAAAGTCCTTGAATAATATAAATATCACCTGGCAGCAACTAAAACAATATGCATTATCAATATTGCTTTCATACCAAATCTGAAACACAGTAGCCACTAGAAAGGAAATTCCATCTGAAATCAGGACACATGTGTACAGATTTAGTTGCCTCAGAATGGAATCCAAAAAACCCTCACAAGCTGCATGAAGCTGTGAGAAACACTGGCTCTCATGTAGAATGTAAGGGAGGACAAAGTCACTGAAGCAGAGGTTAAAAACAAAGTATAAAAGGGGTTTATTAAAAATTTATGAAACAGCACTGAATAGGGTGCATCCCCAGGCTAGATGCACAAATTCTCTTTTCTTTTTTAGGTTTATATACATTTTATCTTGGCTGCTTATGTTTCTGTCTCCCCCCTCATGGGTTGAGAAGTTAGAGCTCACATCCTTCCCGACCACTTAACCTATTAGATGTTGAATTTACACCTTTTTATTATGTAAGGTCTTAACACCCCTACTCCAAGAAGTCATTATCCTAAACACACCTTTGATTAGTTGATTAGACTACGAGTTGTCCCACAGTCTTTTGCCCCCTTCTACTGTCCATTGTTAGTAATTACAAGCACTCTGGTGGTCCTCTAGATGGACCTAGCCCACTTAGTAGTCTTCACAGTGGCTCCAACGATGTTATGTCCAGTTCTGGTTATCTTCGGCCTTGGTGGTACTCCCCTACTCTTTTAAGTTCCTGTTTTGAAGGTTGTTTTTTCCTACTTTGTTTTCTTTGCTCAGGTAACATTCTGCTGTGCAAACACAGTATTCAATATCACAAGGATATTGATAATTTATCATGAAAGGCCAGTCTATAAGACTCTACTATCTCTAGGCCCCTTTCAGGATGTACATCTTGACCAAAGGATACAAAGTAGCTGAAGCAAAACTTTAAACTCATTTCTCACAAAGCTATTTAGTCTAGTAATGGGAAATGCTGATCACAAGTCTAGATCCAAAAATTCAGATTCCCTTACATAGTTAATGATGGACAGTAAGAAAGTAATGCCATATATTAAGAGAAGAAATAGATGCACAGAGGAAAGACATAGTCTCACCAATAATAACATCTTAAAAGAAAACAAGTTGGGGTTTGATGTAAATACATGTTGAAAATACATCGTCTTCTACATGGTACTAAGAGTATTTTTGCTGAGATTGCACTTCTCATAGACTAGCTTCACCTCCCTTCATTTTTCCTGCATTTAGTTCCTGTCAGTAAGGATGTGTTATGATAAAACTAAGTTAAAACATAATATTAAAGTTTCCCCTTATTTATTTGACCTTATCTGATGGTCAGAACACTGCCAGGGGTGTTTTTGGCATCTTTGAAATCATCACAATTTTTCTGATCATAGATTACAAACACTTTGTTAAACAGAAGAAAGAAACTCAGGGGTCTCTGGCTATTAATAGCATCTTCTCAGATACTGACAAGTCTTCAGAAGACAAAGAGCAGAGATAAGCATTAATATCACTACAGAAAACCCCAATCAATTAACCAAAAAAACCCACAAACTGTATAACAACCTTAGGGTAAAAGTTCCTTATAAAAATACGTAATCTTAGGAAACCAGCTGTCAAATTGGAAATGAAAAATTGTTCCCAAAAATGTGAACTTTTTTTATCACTTCCTAGAAGTAAGAGAGAATATTAAACACCTTCAGAAGTAACATGCTGACAGAAAATTTTTGTATTACAGAGAAGTATCTCTGCTGTGCAAATGACCTAGTGAAAGGCAAACAACTCTACCTTGAGCTCTCCTTCATCTCCATAAAGGTCTTGACATGCAGATAAAGAGATTTGCAGGACTGGTTTTGCAACAAAACAATAGATTTCTCATCAGAGCACTTGTTCACCACTTGGCTTTCCTAAGTCTCCCAAGATGTTTTGCACAGAACACAAAATAGGTTTTAAAGTCCTCATAATATCTTATCATCTATATTTTATGTGATATAATGACAGTGGCAGAACAGTGTTGTTAATTCATAAAACAGAGATTTCATACTCTACTCAATGGCTTTAATGTTAAAAGAAAGGGAGGCAAAAGTTACCTTGTGGCACCTTGGATAGACACCTTTTATTTCAAGCACTTAAACTTGTCATCCTTATTCAAACACACACACACCTGTATTTCTCCCAGTGTTGTAAACCTTAGTTACAGTAGACTCAATCTACAACCCATGTTGTTTTTTACAAAATAAACAAACTCTCTGGCAGAATTAAACAAAAATAATGCCTTGGCCCCTTTTTCCCATGCAAAATCTAGCACCATGGTACAACTACAAAGTTACAGGTTTGTGTGGCACAACTGAATTCAGAAGTATATTTTTTTTTTGACAAAATATTGGTCCTATTCCTCAAGAACTTAGAACTTAGTATCTGCAGCAGACAAATAGACAGTGAATGTGCATATTTCTACTGCATCAGCCTGCCTGTTGTCTAACAATGGATAAATTGTTAGTTGCACTCTTCTGTATGCTGCTTCTTGGGGCCTCAAATATATATTGCCTTTTTACAAAAGAATAATCACATTTAAAAAAAAAAAGTTATTACATATCGGTGCCTGGATATATTAAAAATACTGTTTACAGTATGTATTTTATAAATATATATATTAAAGAAATACCTTATGGAGGGTATTTCTGATTTACTTCTTTGCTGTTCTGTGTAATTGAGGTCTTTTTGCATCTTTACCTCTTCTCATATCCCCACCTATGTTTTATTTCTAAAGAACATGGAAGTATTTATTTTTTTTTTCTTCTCTTTATCGCAAACAAGGTAAGAGCCAAGGCATTCTCACTGAAGGAAATACATGAGTCAATCCTGTTCTTTTTTCTCTTTTTCACATTATTCCTGCTCTAGGGCAGCAGTTACTGAAACCCCTAAGTGATACTGGCCTGCATCATTAAACATCAAAGTTCAAGGTGGTAAAGGTCCTTGTACTGGTCACTGGAAGTGAATTCTCCTCATCTCCACAATGGCACATATGTTCATAAAATACACCTTAACTGGCAAACATATTTATTGACATTCACTAGGTGATGCATTAAGACTATGGCACTATTAAGTAAACAGTTCAAACAAAAAAGAGCATACATCTGTCATGACCCTTCTACGCCCCAATAATTGCAAAACAGGCAGCTACAAAATTTCTCTATGCATTAATTAATATAGAAAACAAGTATTTTGTTTGAACAGAAAACAGTTCACCCAAGGGTATTCAGGTGACCGTTTTCAATGTGATTCGCCATTAACTTCACCCATCTCAGTTCTGTCCCCCCAGTAAGATTTATCTGCAGCAGTTCTTCCAGGTAGACTGTATTGCTAATCAGTACCACCAGTCTACCAGATAAGAAGTGACAGGTGCCCCACTCCTCAGCCTCTGGCAAAAAATCCCATCTCCTCCCAGGAGTCTCAAGAGCCATTTGTCCTGGGACTCATTCCCCCTCTTCCAGTCACCATGAGTTGATGTGACCATCTGACAAGACAGCTCCTCCCACCTCTACCACCCACTTCCCCAGTTTACCCAGAAGTGCATCAGACCAAGACAGCATTTCCCCAACATACACAGGGGCCTCCATTTTGTTTTGGCTGCCATTTTATGAAAGGGCTCTACCATTTTAAGTCAGGGAACTGTCATATTTTTAAAAATCATACTGCTCCTTTGGCTGAGAACCATTTCTTGACGCCATCATACCCATATGCTCTCAGACAGCTCTTTGATTTTAAATATTATATATATATTTCATATATTAATATATAATCTACATAATAGATCCTTTTTATGATACATAATGTATGTAATTTATATAATGTGTGAGCCCTTTTATCACCGCCATACTGCCTTCATACTGTTGCACTGCTGAAAAAACCCACTTGCTTAGCTGTACTAATTAATAACCTTGTTATATGTGTTTATTTTGCTTCATATCCTGTGAACAAAAGCCACAGTCTTAACAGCACAGCTAGCACTTGTATGACCACCCTCCCAACATCCACAAGTCTTTGTCATAGCATTACCACCAGCCCTTTTATCACTGGCATCCTGCTGACTGCTCCTCTGCAATAGATAACAATCACTGTCTTTCAACTCCGTGGTACCCCATTGCTTTTACTTGATGATCTTACTCTTTCTGCAGTGGCTGTGATCTCTAAGAGCATGGGGCTCACACAGTCTGTGCTCCAAAGCCTGGGGTCTTGGTGTTTTTGCAGTAATCAGGACAGTCTTCATTGCATGCTCTCCATCTTCTCTTCAGCCTCCACCCAAGGACAAGGAAACATATATAGCACCAGCCTGCACCCTGCAATTGTGTCACAGGTAGCTGCATGATGCCTCACAAACACGGGGAAAGGAAGCTCCAACCTTGAGCTCCCATTTTGAAAGAGAAAGATATTCATTCTGATGAGAAGCTATAAGGGGCTCTGTATAGAACCCTCTATAGGGCAACTCATATTGCGCATTGTAAGCAGACATCTTTCATCAAATATTTAGACCATTAATTTTCATGAGAGTGCAGATACATTAATTAATTTCCAAACCAGAGCAGTGCTCAGCTGCTCTAGTGGACTACATTAGTCTTTTTTAAAATTTCCATGAAGCAGTAAAAAATATTGAGATGTTCAAACAACAAAAAAATCTGAATATTCAAATGTTCTGTGTATTTTTAACTTTCCTGATGCTTTGCTGTCACATTTCAAAGCCTTTGCCTGCTCTACAAAAGTCTCAAGTACATATGGAAAATAGGCCTAAATAAATAAAAGGTAAAGCTGAAGTTCTTGTGCAACTGGAAAAAAACAGGTATGACCTTCCCCAAGGAATAACAAAGAAACTAAAAAACTGTGGAGCAGTTTCTTGCTAGAGATGCATGAACAGACAAACTGAATCAGGCAAGGGCTTCCTCTCTTTGGGACGGGGCCAGACACCAGTGTTCCAGGGTACAAGTAGAACCGGGCAAGCTTAGAGAAACACCAGATGTTTCTAGAATCCTGTTTATTAAACCTGTTGGACTTTTCTTCTCTACATTTGACCACCAGCTTTTTCAGTTCACACCCACTATACTCTGACTCCAAGCTGCTCGTATTTGCTACACAGGTAGCAATGTACATGTTTGGGTCTGTCAGTTGCTAGTCCTTTCTCCTCATTTATTTTTTGGGAAAAAGCAGTGAGTGTTTGTTCTTCATTCAGCCTACCTATTCATGATTTTTATGACCTCACCCTTTCAGGCATCACTTTAGTAGCCTAGGAAATCTTAATCTACTTAGAATTTTCCCACAGAGAATCAATGCCGCTACACAGTAAGTTTTTTGTTTTCTATCTTTGCCTCAAAAGTTTAAAAATTGTGATTTTTTTATTGTGACTCAGTGCTAAACTGGATTTTTCACGAAATTGTTAAATCCTAAAATGACTATCCTGATGAGCAGTAACCAGTTCAGAACTGACAACAAAGTATGGAAAGTTTAAATTTGTAAGACACACTCATATATGAAATATATCAGTAACTTTGTGAGAAGGGAAGTAAATGAGTTTTTCTTTTTCCCTATCTGTGTTTATTTGTATCTCTAGATATTAGAAGAAATAGTTAAATTCAGTGTAATGAAAAGATTTAGAGGTAAGGTCTAGACAACTCTAATTTTCTGTTCTTTTTTTGCAGTTCTTTGGACATACTTTTTCCTCTTTTTCCTCTTCCAGTTTCCCCTGACAGAAAAAACATTCATGATTTTATATGTCATTTCTACTCTGAAAAAAAATAAATGAGAGGAACAAATAGACCAAGGGCCCATAAACTTATAGAAATAGAGAGTGAAGTCACCTTCTCAGTTCTTTCCTCAAAAAACTGTTCCACAGAACAGATCCAAAGTAGCTGCAACCAGATGTATACTCTGGCACGTAGCAAAAACTCCTTCAAGACCAGCAGACTTGCTGGATGACCCTTATAAACCTAGTAAGAACTCCCTCCTCCCACAAACACCCCTCATATTTCATAGAGAGAAAATCATAACACAAGAAAAGAGATAAGATATTAAAGAATTTGATTTAGCAAACTGTGGTCTCAAAAAGAAACAGAGAAGTCTCTCCCTTGTTCATGACATGATAGGAGCAAAAGGAATTTAAGACGTCAAGTGGATTTCTTTTGGTACTTTTAGAATTCCACAAGAAACATGAAATTTTTCCCACTGTTTTTTTTTTGTTTTTTTTTTTTTTAACAAATAAATACACAGCATGCATTTCTTGAAAAGCTACGCATTTCTAGGGCACTGCTGCTATGACCTTTTGTCAGGATTTTTCAAAGCATCCAATGCAGAGGTAGTAATATCTAAACCCTTAGAGATGCTATACTCATGTTCCAGGTCAAACTGACAAGCAAATGAAGTCAATATGAAATTGCTGAACTTAACCTTTTGACTTCTTTGCATAGTATTTTTTGAACTTTGCAATTTTTGTATGACTTTGGGGTTTTTGAGTTTTCTTCCCCTCTAGGTGCTGACATGAAGAACTTTTCATACTACCTTTTCAAGAGCGTTCTGTATGACTGCAGCAGTTTTACAGTGACATTCATGATGAAAGCAGTAGCTTCAAGAAGAGTGACTTTCTAATCACTCAGCTTACTCCATGAATTCTCTTTGTTTTTTTCAGAATACTGTTAAAGAATGATAGGACAGAAATAGCATCTCTTTAATTAAACATATATTGAAAAACAGAAAAGAGACTTCAGTCCAGACTTTGTGAGAAGGAGAGCAGAGAGAAGGGGAAGCAAAGAGTTGCATTTTTATAAAGGCAGGTATTATTAGGCATATATATACTAGGAATTATTTTCATTTACCAATATGTTTTGAAACATAACCTCCCTGCAGAATTTATCAGAACAAAAGCCACTTTGTTGTAACTGAAGGCAATAAAATAGATTTCCAGTTGTTTCAATTCCTTCTTAAGCAAATAAGTGAAAGCTAAGCAAAGATAGCTAACCAAAAACATTTTCATTTTAGTCCCATTTGAGTCCAAAATATTAAATCTTTATTTCATTTCCACATAGAAAGGAAGTTATTAATTTTCAAATATTTGTCTCCAAAGCTGTATTTTTTTGAGATTTTAAAATATAAGTATGGTAGCATTTTAGAATTTTTCACTATGTACCTTCAAATTTTCCATGAGTATTTTTAGGAAATTGCTTTTATTGACAATAACACAGTGATATGCTGCTAATGAAAACATGTCTTTCTAGTCTCCTGTTAATCAGAAAGATTACAGTGAGTACTTCAAACATTTTAGTGCTAACATGCTTGTATTGATTTCTTCCTACGAGGGCCCCAGGATGCCAAAATTTGCTTACTATTTAATTGCAAGGATTATTGACCAATACAGATTACACCACTTGGCCAAAAGTCTCTATATTTTGTGAGGCCAGAAGTGATACTCATAATGTCATATGGGTAAATAGTCTATCCATAAATGTACTTGATTTCTTGTCTGATAGGAAACCTCAGAGAAGCCACCACCCAAACTGAGAGAATAGCTGGCCTCTGTGGTGAGCTGACATTGGCCATCTGGCTCTGACCCAGCTGCTCTCATTCCCCTTCCTCAAACAGGATAGAGGGAGAAAATAAGATGAAAAATATCGTGGGTTGAGATAAAGACAGCGAGATCACTTAACAATTACCATTACAGGCAAACCAGGCTTAACCTAGGGAAATTTAATTTATTGGTAATTAAAAGTAGAGTTGGCCAGTGAGGCCTGCACCTTTTCTCTTCCCACACTTGACTTGACTTACCTCCTCTTCTACCTCCTCCCCTCCAAGACACACAGGAGGAGGGAGAATGTGGTCAGTCCATGACTTTTCCTCCCTGCCCCTCCTTCCTTCTTACACTTTTCCCCTCCTCCAGCGTGGGTCCTTCCCATGGGCTGCAGTCCTTCGGGATTAGCCTGCTCCAGTGTGGACTCACCATGGGCTGCAATTCGTTCAGGACACATCCACCTGCTCAACCATGGTCTCTCCAAGGGCTGCAGGGGATCCCTGCTCCAGCACCCTGAGCACCTCCTCCCCTCAGGGCTTCCAGGGCTGTTTTTCACACTTTCCCCCTCAGCCCTGGGTGCCAGGCAGCATTTTTCCCTTTCTGACATGGGCTTTCCCCAAGGCCCTGCCATTGTGGCTGTGGGGCTGAGCCGTGCCCTGCAGTGGGTTGGTTGGAACCATCTGTGTGAGGCTCAGAGCAGCTCCAGCTACTCCCCACGGACGCCACCCGGCAGCTCCCCCTGACAGCCCGGCCTGGGCACCCCAGTACAAAAACGGACACTTCTTGCATGTGAAAGCTAAGACTTCTCTGTCATTTGACTTGCTCCTCTTCCCTCTGGAAAAGAAATCTTGGCAAGGTTGATATTTAAGAATCTTACAGAAATTTTATGTTGAGAAACAGAAGCTGTAAAAACAGACTATGTGTTGATTACCTTATTGAAAAGAATAGAGTGTTCCTGTACACAGAGATTATCTGCTTTTTTCTTTTTTTTTTTTTCAATTAAAATCTGAATATAATTGGGCAATGTTTCCTTGAAGTAGCTTATTTTTCTTTAAATATAAATCACAACTGTGGTTGGAATGGAATGTCTAATGAATTGTGCCAAAATAGTGAATAATTACTTAACTGAAAGAAAAGAAAACCTTTAAAAGGTACAGCATCCCCTAATCCCAATTCCCATATTTCTCTAAAACAGTTATCTTAATATTTGTTTCCTTTAAAGACACTTAATACCTTTCACATAACTTTTATAAAAGGGATGACAGAGCAAATAGCATGGCACTCTCCCACCTCCAGTGCCCTATGAGCGACTTCTAGAAGTCACCTAAGACATTTACCTGTCTTTTCTCAGATCATAGCAAATGTTTGAATCCTTATGTTTCATGCCTAAACTACATATATAGCTTAAGATCCCTTACTATTTTTACTAATATCCCATCTACTTTTACCTGATCCTGAAGAAGACCAGAAAAAAAAAGAAAGTATTTAACTCCTGCTTACTTCTCCCTAACCCTGAGATTCTAGGTTTTGGCAAACACAAAATGAACCTGTATTCTCATATGAGTTGTTGTTGCTTCTGTTAGTCTTTTTTTGGTTCAGGGGCAAAATCATGTGTATGCCTGATCCTCACAACAACAATTTGCAGTTTTAAATTACATTATGAGGATACAGCAAACAAATAAAACTTCAGGTTTGTTTCAGGAACTCTGTGCACCTTACTGCAATTAAATTGTAATTCCAGTCTCTAGACAACTCCTCCACAAAATACACTTCAAATCCTGGTGAACATGATCTCTTTGCATTCAAATTTATATTGAAATTAACTGATTTCAGTCAAATAAAAATCATACTACTAAAGTGGATATAGATCAAAACCTCTGGTCTGCCTTTTTTTTCACCCAACACATAGCATAATAGTTTACTTCTTGTATACTTCATAGTGCACACTAGAGTCACTTCACTACAGTGTCATATTCCAGAAAGCTTCCACCATCAGCAAGAGACTTTTTTAAACACATTTTAGTCTTTATTGTTGGTGTTGTATGGGGGATAGGAGTGGGTTGAATGAGTCTTCTTCAGAAACCCCGGGAACTTTGTTACTATGGAGATGTATACCACATGTATACGTGCTTTCCTCATCATTCACTACTTCCACACAAGCTTCAGTGGAGAGTTACAGACCTGGTTGTAGGCAATTTATCATTTGCATACGAACCCCAGAAGAGTAGCAGAAGAAAAATATGTCAGTTTTCAGCTTGTCTCAGGCTGTCAGCCTCAAAGCCTCAGCAAAAATACTGGGGCTAGCATATACTAAGAGTAAAAAGCATTGCAGTGGTTGCTATAAACTCAAGTTTACAATCACATGAGAATACAAGGCAAAAATATTTATATACAAAAACATGCAGTCTATACCGTCTGAGGCATTGACACAGGAAACTTCTTTATTTGGCAGGAGTAAAAGGAGCTTTAAAGAACTGCACTAAAAATCAGAATGGATCTACTAGTCTTCCATGCTTAGTTTTAATGATGGACTTCTTCTGCTTGCATATCCAGGACAATCTTCAAGGTTGCATGTATAATTTCTGCATAAAAAATTTGTTTAACATTGCTTCTAGAGATTTAGGACTGTTCTGTTGTGTCTGTGCAGGAACAAATGCCTGGGACTTAAAATTAGTATTAGTGCTTAACAGTTTCTGCCACAATAGCATAAGACAGCCACAAGATTTAAGGCTGAGAATTTCTATGTTGCAATTTTTTTAACCAAGGCCTAAAATTTCTTCACTGTTCAGTGGTCATTAAAACAACTAAGACATTATGACTGTATTCTACAAAATCAGTATAATTGCACTCTAGTGTGAACAATAGGAGATCTATACAAATGCAACAATTTCATGCAATTTCCTCTTTAGGTTTCTGCAATCTCCAAAGGATTAACTCTGCCTTAGTGCTCCCTCATGAAGCGGAATTCCAATTTGTCTTGGGTCTGACTGAGATGGAGTTGATCCCCATAGCAGCCCCCATACTGGTGTGCTTTGTATCAGTAGCTAGACAAGTGTTGATAATGCATTGGTGTTTGAGCTACTGCTGAGCAGTACTCACACAGAATCAAGGTTGGCCCTTCAGCATTCCTCCTCCTTCACCCAAAAAGGTGGGGGTGGGCAAGACCATAGGAGGGAACACAACCAGGACAGCTGGCCTAAACTGACCAAAGGGGTATTCCATACCATATGACATCTACTCAGCAATAAAAGCTAAGAGAAAGGAGGAGGAAGCAGGGTTGGGAGACATTCATTATTACAACATTTGTCTTATGAAACAACCACTACTAATACTGAAGCCCTATTTCCTGGGAAGTGACTGGCCATCACCTGCCGATGGGAAGTAGAGAATAAATCTTTTGTTTTCCTTGCTTATACATGCAGCTTTTGCTTAATTAAACTGCCTTTATCCTGATACATGAGTTCTTCTCTCTCTTGTTTTCTCCATCCTCTGTCCTACTGAGGAAGAAAGTGATAGAGCAGCATGGTGGACACCTGATGTCTAACCAAGGTAGATCCACCATAGTTTTCCTAACATCCTTTGCTTTTCCTCCTTTACCTCTCTTCTCCTTTCTCACTACCTGACCCTGATTAACAAGACAGAGTTGTAAAGAAGTATTTTGTCAGAAGAGAACGAGTTCATTAACTTGGGAATTTTGAATGGAAGATCAGGTGGATTAATAAATATTTGCATGCATAGTTCAATATGGAGAACAAATCAAATTATACACAAATAATCTATAGTATATCTACGCTAAGACATGACTGATAGGTAAAAATATAGACTAAAGTTTGTTATTCATTCAGCAGTCACTACTTGTTGATCATCTTGTCTTAATCTGTAAGCAATACTGAGTCAGACTGATAAATTTGCTTAAGGCAATGTAGAAGTATCTCAGTACGGCTATTGATGTACACATGCCAAATAAAAACCAAACCAACCACAAGACCCCAAATTCACACAAATCAAACCACCACAAAAAACTCCAATTCTCCTCTCAGCCTGCTTTCTCCTCATCCCTACTCTTCAAATACCCAAAACCGTAAAAGAACCATCAGACATGAACACAGTGGTAACTATTTCTGGAATTTGTCTTGAAAAATGTGAAAACTAAACAAATTTCTGCTGATACTTTGTCATCATCAACTATATCTTGATTTCATACTCAGAGGCTGGAATTTATTTTGTAAACAGAAACTTTGACACTAAAATCTTTCACAGGTGAGGCCCCAAAAGGCATTTATTTAATGATTCTGATAACTGCTGAGGCAAACAATGAGCTCTGAAGTTAACCATCTTCTTCAGAAATTATATAAATGGTTAGAAAAAAACCTTATGGGCAGAGGTGTTGCCAGTCTATTACATGCTTGAGCACATGCAGGCTGTAACAAGTGAGCTTTAAAAAAAAAAAAAAAAAAAAAAAGTATTCTGCAGAGATAAAGCCACTACAGTTTAAGCTTGAATTCAATAAGTGAAAAATTTCCAAAATGGAAAAAAAAAAACAATTAGATACTCAGCAGTTGGAAAAAACATGAAAAAGAGTGCATTAAAAATGAGATCTTTGATGAGAATTTGCTATAGAACTGTATGTATTATTGAATTGCTACAATGCAAAGGATAATGTAAACTATAATAAGCTAGAAAGAGAAAAAAATTGTTAGAAAGGAAGGCTAGACAGAATGGACAGAATTTCCAGTACAGATCAGTTTGTGGTTTAAAAAGTAAAAGGTTCTTGAGAATTAGTCACAAATTAATGACTTTTCAGGTACAACTAATTCAAACCTCAAAAAATACACTGAAATTGCAGAGAATTATCCTAAAAATGCCACCATGTACAAACTTCTTGATATTGGAAAATATTGAATCTTTTTATAAAGCAAGTCAGATCAAATAAATAGATGTGCATACAAAATACACTTTTATGTCTTTCTTTATAGAATAAATTCTTCCACCACCTGAAAATTATAATCAACACACATAAGTGAACATGCATATATAAAAAGAAATCAGTCTAACTTGTCACATTCTTTTCTTACCACATACTCTTTGTGGTTAATATGGAAGGGTTCCCTGCGGGCATGCAAGGCACATGATTACTGTCTGTACTGCCAAGAAGCATTCAAAGGAAAAAGAAAATCTGTTTTAACGCATTACAAAATCATAGTGAACACAGGCTTTGTTAGACAGTATATCAGCTTTAGTTTGCATAACATACCTGACAAAGCTGTGACAACGAATATGGAAGAGTGAATCATGGAGTCACAAAATTGTCAGAGTTAGAAAGGACTGCTAGACATCATCTAGTCCAACTCACCAGCTAAAGCAGGATTGCCTAGAGCACATTACTCAGGACTGCATCCAGGCAGGTCTTGAAAATCTCCAGAGAAGAGGACTCCACAACCTTTCTGGGAAACTTGTTCCAGGGCTCTGTCACCCTCACCCTAAAGAAATTTTTCCTCATATTCAAATGGAACTTCTTATGTTCCAGCTTGTGCTTGTTGCCCCTTGTCCTATCACTGGGAACCACTGAAAAGAGTCTGGTTCCATCTTCCTTCAACCTACCCTTTAGATATTTATAAGCATTTAAAAGGTCTCCCCTCAGCCTTCTCTTCTCCAGACTCTCTCAACCTTTCCTCAAAAGGGAGATACTCCAATCCCTTAATCATCTTTGTTGCCCTACACTGGACTCTCCAGTAGTTCCCTTTCTCTCTTGAGCTGGGGAGCCCAGAACCAGATGCAGTATTCCAGCTGTGGCCTCACCAGTGCAGAGTAGAGGGGAAGAATGACCTCCCTTGACCTACTGGCCATTGGCACCTTGGCACATTGCTGGCTCATGGATAGTTTATTATCTACCATAACATCCTCATTAGGAAACTGAGGAAATGTGGGCTAGATGATGGTGCAGTGAGATGGATTAAGAGCTGGCTGGCTGTCAGAAGTCAGAGGGTTGTAATTAATGAAGCAGGGTAAAGTTGGAGGCCTGTAACCAGTGGTGTACCCCAAGGGTCAATACTTGGTCCAGTCTTGTTCAACATATTCATCAATGACCCAGATGAAGGGACAGAGTGTACCCTCAGCAAGTTCACTATGAGGACTGGCTGACACTCCAGAGGGCTGTGCTGCCATCCAGCATGACCTGGACAGGCTGGAGAGCTGGCCAGAGAAGAACCTTATGAGGTTCAACAAGGGCAAGTGTAGGATCCTTCATCTGGGGAGGAAGAACGCCAGGAATCAGTATAGGTTAGGTTTCTGCTTTCATCCAGATTCACCTTATTGTATGCTATAAGATCCAGCTAACCTCCTTTTCAGTGACATACTGCTGGTGTTGGGTTCTCTTAAAATTTGTTACTATTTTCTAATTCTTTCTAAAATTCCTGAAGAGGTGGGGTTTTTTGTTGTTTGTTTTGTTTTGTTTTGTTTTTTTAAAGAGTGTCAGAAAAGTACAACTCATTCTTGAGAAAGAGTAAGCAAGTTTGTCACTGAGCTCTTTCTAGATTGAAATTACTAACTCCATGGATGTGTCCAGTTTGGGGAAGAAGTCTTTCATTCTTCCAGAAATGAGTTAGAGATGTCCTCCAGTCTTGCTCCACAGACAGACCTTTGAACATTTGAGCTTTATTGTCAGGGAAGAAATGAGCTTGAAAACACTACTGAATTTTGAAAAATGGAGATATATAAAACAATAAACTAAAAGTGAATAGAAATCTTAAACTAAAAAAGATACAGACATTGTCTTACAATTTATGTGATGTTTTTAGTAATTGAGTGAACATATGTCTAAGTTAACTTTTCCAAAATTATTATAACACTATTCACTTTAAGTGTGTACTACCTGAAGTACAGTAATTCTGAAATAGGAAAATAAGACCTCTTTAAAATATTGATGATAAGCAAATTTCATCAGTTTTTAATACTAAGCAAAACTAGCAGAAGCCTAATCACAGTGAATATATTCAGAACCAGTGAATATATTCAGAGTCTACAGTGAAGAAAAAGTCAACTCACACATTCAAAAATGTCTGAAAGAGTGAAATTATAAAAGAACATAAAAATGCTTACATTGTAACAAGCTTTGTTAGAGAACTGAACCGCTGATGGAAGTGGAATACGATTTTATTGTGCTTTTGCTACTAGCCATGAGTTTTAAAGATTCAGATGGTTTGAATAAAATGAGAAAAATTCTGTGTTTAGAGAAAGAAAATAAAATATTTGTACTAAGCATTGTGAAATATGCCTGATAATAGAAAAAAAACCTGGGTTTTTTATAGCTTTCTGACCAATAAATGTTTAACAACTAAAGTGTTAGAAAAAAGACACAGAGACCTAGAAATGAGATTTAATCCCCCACTTTCTCCTCTGCATTTTCTTTGTATTCTTCAGGAAATGCAGACAAAGTTGGGGGGAGGGAAGATTTGTATTTTTAAAGACAAAAAAGTTAAGAATTAAAGTAACAATTTACAACAAAGTTACAATTAAAATTGGTAGCATATGTAAGATGCCAGTTTGTAAAGGACCTTATGACTTAGCAGCTCCCGAACAAAGAATTTGGAAAGAAAGGGCAGTACAGACAAAACTCAGTACTTTTGTGGTAGAAAGATACAAGTAGCAAGTTTTGTCCTAACAAAACCAACTATTTATCCCACAAATTGAAATATTTTATCTTTTCATATATTTTTGGCTAGGTCTAAAGAGTTTTGATGAATGGACCTAAGTCCAGTTGAAGGCTGGTCACAAGTGGAGTTCTCCATGCATCTGTATTGAGGCCAGTTCTGTTTAACATCTTTACCAATAATCTGGACAAGGGGCTTGAGTTCACCCTAACTAAGTTGACAGATGAAACCAAGTTGGGTGGAAGAGTTGACTTGCTTGGGTGTTGAAAGGGTCTACAGAGAGATCTGGACAAGATGGATTGATGGACCATGGCCATCAATGTATGAGATTCAACAAGGCCCGGTGCCGGGTCCTGCACTTGGGTCATAAAACCCCATAGAACATTACAGGTTTGAGGAAGAGTTGTTGTAAAGCTGCCCAGCAGGAAAGGACCTGGAGTTGCTGGTTGACAGCCATCTGAATATGAGCCAGCAGTGTGCAGTAGGCAAGAAGGCCAATAGCAACCTGGCTTGAATCACTGGCCATAAGGACTAAGGAAGGGATTTTTCCTCTGTACTCAGCACTGGTGAGGCCACACCTCAATTACTGTGTCTGGTTTTGGGCCCTTCACTGCAAGAAAGCCATTGAGGTGCTGGAGCATGTTCAAAGAAGGTCAATGAAGATGGTGAAGGATCTAGAGAACAAGTCTTACAAGAAGCAACTGAGAGAGCATGGGGAAAAGGAGTCTGAGTAGAGACTATCACTTTCTACAACTAAAGGACATCATAGCAAGGCTGGGGTTGATCTCTTTTCCCAAGTAAGAAAATGATAAGAGAAGAGAAAATGGCATTAAGCTGTGCCATGGGATGTTTAGATCGGATATTAGAAAAAAATTCTTCACTGAAAGGGTTATCAAGCAATGGAAAATATTGCCCAGGGAAGTCATTTAGTCACCATCCCTAGAGGCATTTGAGACATTTAGACTTGGCACTTAGGAACATGGTTTAGTTGTGGAGTTGGCAGTGTTAATGCTAGATTCTCTTATCTTAAGGGTCTTTTCTAACCTAAATGATTCTATGATGCTAAGAACAAAAGAAGAATGATTCGGTGAAGCACCACTGTCTTTAAGGGAGTCAATTTAACATTATATGTCCAGTAGCTTATCACTACCTTTGTGGACAAAATTGACATCAAAAGCAATGATCAAAAGCTTTCAGATGTGATTTATTCTACAGCTAACAGAAAGATTCCTTCCACACATATCTGCAATAGTTAATAAAGAACTAGATTTCAAGGTAAAGTTAAAGAGTATTTTTACAGTTTTATAGGAACTGGGCACTTATAATGAACAAACATAGATTTATACCTTCTTAGGAATGCTAGAACATTAAAGTGTTCCATGATTTTATACGTGTGTGTAGAAAATGTGTTGGAAAACAGCCTTCCATACTCTCCTTGGAATACAAAATTTTAGCCAGAAAGTGCTTTAGCAGAGATTATTTAAGAGAATATTTCTAAAGAAGTGAACTATGTTACAGTCAGTACAGGTTCAAAACAAGGTAATATGAAAGAGGTATATTTGTAATCAGTGATTTACAAAGACAGATCTTAATAGCTCATCTAGTATTTTCTTCAGCCTTTGTATTTTCTGGTGTTCATATTTATAACTGTGGTGTTACTACATCAGGTAGTGATGATTCAGTGTATAAAAATCAGTTTGGGAATTAATTACATTGCTTTGACTTCAGTGTATAGTCTTCTAAAATGTACACACACATTTCTAAATCAACTACTGATTCCTCAGTGCTGCATTAAGAGAATATTCATGCACCAAACATTGGCACAAATACAACCGTATTACTCACTTCTGGAGATACACATCTCTATTATAGATCAATTATAGTGATACTTATACCCATATGCTTCTTTCTCCAAAATCAATTGACATTTCACAAGCATGCTGGAGGGTGGATTTATATTCACAGATCGAAACACACTTCCACAGACAAAAAACACATGAATAAAGATATTGATCACACTTACACTGATAAAAACACACAGTGCATTCATTTTTTCCCAACTGAAGCAGAGCTATTGATTCACTGCAAATACGGTTGGCTTGGAATTGTTAAAAGGTAATGGAATTTCCAAAGAATTAAATATATGTGCGTATATATATTTAATGTGCACATTTATAAACAAATACAATTTTTTACTGTGATTGAATGCCTCATATGAAGCAAATAGTGTCAGTTCTGGTTTCTGATGTTAAGAAATGGGAAAATAACCATAGTATAAAAGGAAATAGTAATTTAACACTTCACCATTATTAGTTAGCATTTCACATCTTGTCCCTGTCTTCTATACTCAGTCATTGTACAGTTATTTTGACGGAAACACAGAATCTAATCTAAGTTCAGACTGAAAAAGCCATGCTGTGTGCAGATTTACCTAACTAAAATTTTAAACATAGCTACCCTATAATCTGTAAAGAAATTCCAACCAATGAACTGTTCTAATTGCATGAAATGCTTTTATAAAGGAGGACTTAATTGAAATGAACCTTAGGTCTCCATTGGTTAATACATTCCCATGGAAAGAGAATGAAACTCATGGTGAGGATATTTGGGTTATATGGAAATACAGACAAATTCTGAAGTGATGTATGGATAAATTATCCTTATCATTAGTTAAGGAGATTGAAAATTATGTTTGAATTTGGTAAAATTTTATTCTTGTTCTGGTTATTCAAGGGCATTGTTCTGGTATTTCAAGGGTAAATCATGTTCAATAAACAGGCTAAAAAATATCCAGTCAGGCTTAAGTACTCAATAATGTGACTTTTTTAATGAATGATTTACACAACTACAGTAATTTACCTTCATGCATAAACAGTTGCATTTTATTTGAAATAAAAAAGTTAGCATACACCAAGTATTGCACAGATAATCCCAAACTGTGGAAGTTCACAATGTTTATTACTATTACTTTCAAGAGTTTGGCTTTAAAAATTCACATGCTTCAGCTGTTAAATTATGACAACAGAAAATTCTATTCTGTATTTACTATGTTTATTGTTTAGTTTTTGATTCTAGTAGACATATTCCAGTATTACTAATTCTCTTCTCAGCCACGTATGTAGAATTAGACAATATATGTCATGTTCTGAGCCTTTCTACCTTTATCAACTAACATTTTTTGATCTTTACCAATTGTTCATATCTCCATGAAAATGATAAATATATGGAAACAGAATCCTTCAACATCCTTAATGTGTTTTCATCAGTTTCAATTCTGCTACAGGATTTGTTTCCATGGATGTTCAGAGGAACAACTTATATGTTATTCAAACTTAAGTTCTTTATAGACCTTATGTTTTAAACCATTATGAGAAGCAATTGTTTCTTGCTATATGGTTATGTAACCATTGCTTAATGAAAAACAAAATGTGTACCTCTGTGTGTTTCATCTGATTTCAGCATTCAATAATATTAAAATACAGATAAATTTGCATCCCATTATAACTTTCAAAGGAGGGATATATTTAGCAGCTGATGAAATTATGTCCAGAAACATGTCTAGTAATACTTAGGGATGTCAAATTTGTGAATATGTAAGGTATTCATGGACAACTATAAAGAATGCAGTGTTTTCAAGTATTTAAAGATATATGTATATCTGTTGCTGTGTCATCTGAACTGTGTGTTGTGTTGGTTACAAGGCTGGCATGTCAGCCAAGTGCAGTTTTTCTCAGTCCCTTTCAGTTTCTCATGTAGCATACGCCTGAATGTTTCTGCCCTCAGGGCACCCTTTAAGCTTTCATCCTTTCACAGGCTCAAATAAAGTCATTTGGTTCTTTTATACAGACCCCACCCAGTATCCTCAAACATCCAAAAGAAACAAGTTCCTTTCTCTCAATATTTCAAATTATCCCTATTGACATTATGCTTTCAGCTCAGGATGTAGAGAATAATTGGCAGTCCAGCCATCAACTTCTTTGATTTCAGAAGGAATACAGCCTTAGCCTCCCTGCTGGCTTTGCCAATAGCCATGGAGTCCTGCCTATACTTATAGCACAGTGCAGTACTTATCAAAATGGAAAATAGATAGAGGTTTACCATGTTTAAGAGTCACCTCAGTGGTCAGTTCTGCTCAAACAACAACAAATATATTAATACAGACTATAACCAATCAATCATTATGCATCACTTAGAGCAACATTAATTCTGTATGTCCTACAGTTTTTAAACAATCAAATGACAGATCCTTTAATCTTCAACAAAAGCAGTGTGCTAATCTCTAACTTTAGGACAACTATATTTCTTTGTAAAAGCAAGATTTGTGGAATTCTTCTACACACCACCAGCATCTTGGCTCAACAGTTTATCAGTGACTGAGAATGACCTGTATAGACACAAACAAACTTAACAGCCATTTCCAGGTGCTCTGCCAGCAGATAGAATAGACTTGAAAGTTGAATTTGACAAAGATCTACAGGGGTTTCAAGAACAAACAAGGAACAAAAGGATAATACAAGGGGGTATACATGAAGCATACTGGAAAGCAAGTTTTAACTTTTGAATGTAGTTTGAGCTGCACAAAGAAAAGAAGATACTCCATACTTCTGACTTGGCAAAAAGCTCTGAAACTGGTTAACACTTTTCTCAGCCCATTCAGAGATAGAATTTCCTAAAGCTGTTGTAAATAATGAATTTTTTCTTGCCTTCTTCATACAGTTTTCCTGTTTGGAAAGTCAAACAGAATGCTTCTGAGACAGTGAACTACAGGTGTAGCCAAACATGGTATTTACATACAGAACTTGTATTTCAACCTCTACTGATACAGAAAACGGAGATTCTGATTTTTAATCTATGACAAAGAGCTTTATAGACCAGACTGATGCATGGAACAGCAGCTTCACAACCTTAGAGGGTTATAAAGGAGGCATGTTTATTCAGCGCTGGATGCGCACAGGATCACTCCCAAAGGTGTGCGTGCGTGCCAAGCACGGTCATTTTCTGGGGTTATATGTCCTAAATATTACATATTCATGAGATTACATAATACTCCTATACATACTCAGTAGCTATCCCCACTTCATATTAAAATTAGTTCTCCGCCTCTTTGCGTCTGCACCGTACTTCTTGGTAGTGATCATTAGGGGTCTCAGGGATGAAGTCAGTAGTCTTCGTCACCATAAACTTTTCACCCCTGGTGTCTTGCGCAAACTCAGATCATCC
>VZRU01012901.1:65395-90761 GCA_013398155.1 Pedionomus torquatus
AGTTTACACTCATTGCAAGACATTATTCAGTTCCAAAAAAAGACACGATGGGACTTACAGTAATTTACTGATATTTAAAGTATAATGCACAATTATGTTCTTCAAGCATTATTCTTCTTAAAACTATAAATACAGAAGTTTCAGTTTAACTGTGATAAAATAGATATGCTACTGTTTTGATCAAAAGGTTCTTAGAGAAATTTTTTTGGTTTCTTTTTTTTTCAGGTTTCTCTCCTACATAAGTTTCATGTCAGTTCATGGCCTACATAAGAATCTCAAAAATTAGAATTACACTGGAAAAACCTGTAAAGGAAGCAACTTATTAGAATGAATTATGAAGAGACCTATGGTAAGCTATGGAAAAAAATGGTTTATTTAGAAATAACAGGCCTTGCCTACAAGCAAAGAAGAAATGAACTCACAGTTATCATTGAATTAACCTTTCCCACAAGGTCCATGCCTGGATTTATAGAGATAGTAGTATGTAACAGCCAAACCAAAGCTGTCAATATACCATTTGGTACCTTTATTAGCTTCCCAAAACCAAACCCCAACAAAGTGTGGAGAATAAGCCATCGCTGCATTGTATGTACTCAGAGAGATAATCCCCACAACATTGCCAGTACTTTCAGAGAGTGTGACTTTTTTTTCTCTGAAGTTTAGGTATTTGTTGCAATCAATATCTTAAAAGGCCCAAATTTTTTTGTTTTAAATATACTTGGGTGCTCAAAAGCTATATTTTCAACCTGTTTTTAAAGGAAGGTAAGATGCTGGTACAGAATATATGAAGGAATGAAGAATCGTGTTTCCAGATGTTCAGTAAAACTGAGATATGGTGATTTGAAGGCCACTTGTTGCGGTTTCAGCCAAACCCGCCAAACCCACCAAACCCTGAGCGACAGATGCCCCCCACCCCCCTCTCTTTTCCCCCCCTTTGGGTAAAGAGAGGAGAGGAAGGAGTTAAAGAGATTCAAGAGTTTAGAACAAGCTAAACTACTTTAATGAAAATATAAGCAGCACAATAAACAGGAAATATAGGGGAAAAAAAAAGGAAAAAGGGAGTATACAGTAAACACAAAACCGTATCAAGCTCCCAGGACGACGACCACGTCACCAGCAGGCCTCAGGAAAAGTCCCAAACCGGACCTGGCAACCGACAGGAGCTGGGCTTCAGATCCGGAGCCAGGAACGCCGAGATCGGGATCAGAGGCAGATGAACAGGCAGGGCCCTCCTTGGACGTCAGCCATCAAAGACGAAGGGGAAAGAAGAGGCAGAAAGAAGAGCCGGAAAGAAGAAGAGGCTTGACCTGTTGATCCTTCAGCTTTTATAGGGGGGGCATGATGCTGATGGGATGGAATACCCCTGTTGGTCAGTCCTGGGTCACCTGTCCTGTCCGCTCCTCCTTGAAGGCGGGACCCTCCGACAGGCGAACGACGAAAATTATCTGACCTTGGTTCTTCCAGCAATAAGTCTAAACAAGGGCCTCTCTGCACCATCCCCCGGTACAGTCAGGTCTTATCACTGCGAGATGGAACAGCTCCGCACAATGTGCTGTTAATTTCAGAGCCCAGCTAACTAGGAGAGGCCTAGCTAAGAAAGCAAAATTGTAAAAAAGAAAATTGGTTCATTTTACCCCAAACCAGGACACCACTCAAACGTCTTTACTCAACTGATTGCAATGACAGCCTTAAACAATTAATTCTGTCTTTACACATATGCTTTGTAGTTTTCAGGATGAATGCACATCTGAAATGCAGTAAACTTATTCTGACAGAACATGCAAGAACTTGTATGGCTCAGAGCCTTGAGAGAAATAGATAATGTGAAAAAGGATTATAGGGGTGGGGGGTGAATTAAGCATATGTAATCCATTGCAGAACCTTTTGCCTGCTCCTATGTGGATACTGAAATGAAGTTTTCCTTGAAGCTGTAGTACATAAAAGTGTTCAGTGCTGAATGCTGTAGAAGAACCACATTCCCGCTGCTCAGCTGATCTTGTCCACTCCAGGTTGGAGCTTGTACTGCTCAGCCTCTGAGGTGTGGCTGAAGACAAAGGCTTTCAAAATATGAACAACACAATTGGACAACAAAGTGTTTTTGGGACAAAATTCCCAAAACTTCTAATAGCTTCAGTCCTGCTTTTAAAAGCCTCTTAGCACAGACAAAACCAAAAGAGATTCCAAAAAATTTTCATTCTACTTAGAGTGAGTTGCCCAGGACCATGTTCAGACAGCTTTTCATATGTCCAAAGTGGGAGATTTTATACTGTTATATGTACCTTGGAATACAACCCAGCTATCTTCAAGTGCATGTTATTATTTTCTCAGTGGGCATAACTCAAGACTCTCCTGAGTCTGTAGGTACTTATCATTGCTGTTTAAATTATTCTGTTCATTACATTAGTTCCTATATAAGCTACAATATATATTGAAGAATCCAGATTACTTTATCCATCCAGAAAACCCTGTGTTTCACAGTTATTTTAGAAGAATAGAATAAATTTTTTATAATAATTTATAATGTATCTCACCATATTCAAAACAAGTTTGTGTGTAAAAATTTTATGCTCTAATTCTGTATAGATCACAAACAATGCTGAGTGTATGTCAGGAAAACAACTTGCAAGAAACCTTAAACTATAACACAGAAAGCAAAGATGTTCTTTTTATTCTATAGCTGTCAAAAGTAATGTCAAGTTTTTCAATATTTTCAGTTCATTAACTACTATGATTACTATCTCAACCCATTTCCTAGAATCCCCTTTGACAAGGAAAAAAAGACGACTGTGTTAGAATATCAAGACAGTGACATATACTTACAGAAGAAACAGTGAATAGTAAAAGCTAAACATGTCAGAAAATGTATCAACTTGAGTACTTCCATAAACAGACATCAAAGTTGCAGCTGGCTGTATCGTAGTTTGAGAGGATTCAGTGTAGGCAAGCTGCATTACTTAACATTTGCTTTTTTCACAATTGTCATGCTCTTTTTGGTCATGTTTTTGAAAACAAGAGTTCATTTCTTACAGCTATATATAATTTACACCACAAATTCCTGTGCTGTATTTCTGAAATGAGGATAGAAGACACACTGAATGATAAAAATTTGAAAACAATATTATAAATCCCCTTATTGATTATTACTGAAAGTCCAATGTTAGAATTATTAACGTGTCTAACTTAGAGAAATCTCATGGGTGATAAGAGAAATCTAGTGGATTAAGATTCTGGAAGGTATGGGGGCTCAAGACTGCTGGACGACATGCAAATACCCCTTCCTCCAAGCTCAGGTTCAGTGCATCCCTAAGGAAAAAAAAAATCAGACAGATTTGGGAAGATTACAAGAATGTTGTTAGAATATGCAGGAAAGACAAAGCCTCCTTGGAATTAAAATTGGCAAGGGATGTCAGTCAACAAGAAGGGTTTTTTCAAGCATATTGGAGGTAAAAGGAAAACCAGAGAAACTATGGGTCCGCTGTTGAACAAGACGGGTGCCATGGTGACAGAGGATACAGAGAAGGCAGAATTGCTGAATGTCATCTTTGCTTCAGTCTTTACTGCTCAGGCCAGCTCTCAGGAGTCCCATACTTTGGAGGAAACAGAGAAAATCTGGAAAGAAGAAGATACCCCCTTGGTNGGAAAAAGAGAAAATCTGGAAAGAAGAAGATCCCCCCTTGGTTGAGGAAGATCAAGTTAGGGAACATGCAAAAAGGAGGATCCAGGAAACTACAGGCGGGTCAGCCACACCTCCATCTCTGGAAAGAAGATGAAATGGCTCCTTCTGGGTGTCATCTCAAAGCATCTGGAGGAAAAGAAAGTTATCAGAAGTAGCCAATACAGATTCACCAAGGGGAAATCATGTCTGACTAACTTGATAGCCTTCTTCAATGGCATGACTGGATAGATAGATGAGGGGAAGGCAGTAGATGTTGTCTACCCTGACTTCAGCAAGGCTTTTGACACAGTCTTCCACAGCATCCTCATAGGTAAGCTTAGGAAGTGTGGATTAGATGAATGGACAATCAGGTGGATTAAAAACTGGCTGAAAGACAGAGCTCAGAGGGTCGTGATCACTGGCACAGAATCTAGTTGGAGGTCCATAACAAGCAATGTCCACCAGGGGTCAGTACTGGGTCCAATCCTCTTTAATCATTAGTGACCTGGATGAAGGGATGACGTGTACACTCAGGAAGTTTGCTGATGACACAAAACTGGGAGGGGTGGCTGGCCTATCAGAAGGCTGTGCTGCTATACAATGAGACTTGGAGAGGCTGGAGAATTGGGCAGAGCAGAACACGATGAAAGTCAACAAGGGCAAATATAGGGTGCTGCGCCTGGGAAGGAATCACCCTCTACACTGGTACAGGTTGGGGCCTGACTTGCTGCAGAGCAGCTCTGAGTAAGAAGACCTGAGAGTGGTCAAAAGTGCTGGACAACAGGATGACAATGAGCCAGAAATGTGCCCTTGTGCCCAAGGAGGCCAATGGCTTCCTGAGGTGCATCAGGAAGAGTGTGACCGGCAGGTCAAGAAAAGTTATCCTCCTCCTCTATTCTGCCCTGGTGAGGCCCCACCTGGAGTACTGTGTCCAATTCTGGGCTCCCCAGTTCAAGAAGGACAGGGAACTGCTGGAGAGGTACCAGCAGAGGACCACAAAGATGATTAAGGGCCTGAAGCATCTCTCTTACAAGGAAAGGCTAAGGGACTTGGGCTTTTTTAGGCTGGACAAGTTCCTGTGCAACCTGCTATAGAAGGACCTGCTTTGGCAGGTGTGTTAGACTAGATGATCTCCAGAGGTATCTTCCAACCCCATATCATTCTGTGATCTATAACTCAAAATTGTTCAACATGAATGTCTAGAGAAGCTGTTTACACAGGAGCAGCTCTTGTTAACTTTGCTATGCTCCTTTGTAATTTGTATTATGATTTTTTTAATGTAACTGCAGGTATTAATTTCATAAAATTGAAATGTAACAATTACCACATTAATTATTGCCTACACACTTCTCATTTTTCTGTATCTTATTATTTTTTTTCTGATGTTTTCTTGAAATAATTTTTCATGGCATTTCTTTCTTTGTATTATAAATAATATTGGATTTTTCTTCTCTCTTCCGGAAATATAAATCTTACATGGTTATAAAAGGTTTAACATACATACATCAGACAAAAGACATAGTCTGAAAAGATAGATTGGAATTTCTGCCTTTCCTATGACGAATTTCCTGGAAACATTTCTTTTTTCTGTCTTTTTTTTTCTTTTTTTTTTTCTGCATAAGAAATCATGCAACTCAATTTGTTCTCTCCCCTGAAAAGCAACATTTTATGGTGACATTATAAATTCAAAGTGTAAGAGTTCAGCAGGATTGATAGAAAACAGTGAGTGGCCTTGGATTTAGTTGCAAAAGGTTTTGAATAGATGTTTAAAATTAAGATACTAAGCAGCAATACAATTTAAAGAGGCCCTCTGGATAAGTATAGAGGACTATGTACTAATAGGCAAGTAAGTGAAGATTCTGTGCACCAAAACCCCATAAATACTACTATTTAGGGATCTGACCTCAAAATATTTCAGTTTTCGTGAAATAAACAAAATAAAAATAGAAACACCACAACAAAAAGTCATATTACAACAGAAGCAACATATAAGTGTTAGAGTTAACAAATTAATTTACTTTCTAGTAATAAAGGGAAAGTTACAATCCATGTAATTATTATTTATGTGTTTTTATTAAGAGTCAGCAAGAATACAAATGGCAAGAGAGATCAGCTTAGCTTTTTTATAAAATATTTTGAAGGGCAGAATTTTCAAATTATAAAAGCTGACATTTTTTCCTCCTCATATGGCATGGCTTCAAATAAAACAAATCCTTAGTAATTACACAGAAGAACTGCCTCCATTTCTCTCCTCCATACATCCCAAAGTAAGGTACCTCTTTTTTATATCATTTAAGTATTATATCATTTAAAGCGCTTTTTTTTTTTTTTTTTTTTTTTGCAAGAATGCAAAAGGAAACCATTTCAAAATGTAAGTTTCACTTTAAAAACATAAAAAAAAAATAAATTCAAAGTTGTCAGGACATTTCTGCTTCCCTCAAAGTTATATTCTGAGCAAATTACCCCAAATTTGTAAAACATTCTTAAAGAATGAAAAAGTTTTTTTTGTTCATGTCTACTTCCCCTGAAAAATCCAGTTTAATCTTCCCATCCTTCAGTGGATAAGTATCCTTCAGGATAAGTACTAAGACTATCACACTGTAAAGATTTAGAGACTCCAGGTATGCAAAATTCAGCCTGTCCCTAAGCCTTTGGATAAATATCATATGATCTTGCATCCCCTGGTTGCAGATACTGGCGAGCTCAGCAGAATGCACCCCCAGGACACTGCTGTCTATGGAAACACAGAAGAATCTTTACAGTCAGCAAGGATGATTTCTGACAACATCCCTATGTAAGTCCTCAAACTGATAAAAATAACCATAGGCAGGTTACTCGCTGTTACACCAGTGCACCAGTGCTCCTTATCCAGAGGGAGAGGAAGGCCACTGTTCTGTTTACACCTGCTAATTTAAATTCTTTTTACACCTGCTAATTTAAATTTGCATTCACTTTTGACATTTATCCATGGTCAGTGAGACATACTCTTAGAACACATGCATGATCTTATAGTTCTTAAGAACACCACCTCACTAGAGAGGAGAGATCTTTCTAGAGTTTCTTTCTATATGACCCCTTATATTCAGATATAAAGAAGTTTTGCTAACATTCTTCATCTGGTTTGCAAACTAGCCATAGTTCCTTATTTTTTAATTACATATTCATATCACACATATACCACATATAGAGATAGATAAATATATTTGCTATGTGAAATATGATAATACTCAAAAGACCCACAAGTTCCAGTTATTTAACAAAAAATTTAACATTACCTAAACACACACAGAGAAATCACTAGGCATATTTATGAACTGATGAAGTATCACTCAACCAAAATGATGTCCTTTCGCACACTGATGTATAATTGCTTGCTACAACCAACAATCTACCAATAGTCTAATTTTAAGAATCAGAAATAAAACTGCCACTTTCTCCTACTAGAAGTTTGTTCAGCTTGTTTTTTGGTTTTAGGTTGGTTTGTTTTTTTTTTAATAAATTCTCCAAAGTTTTTTTCATCTTCTCTTAATTTTCATTCCAGTATTTTACACCTATCCCCCCTCTGCCATATGGAAATGTGAATCTTTACTACAGTTCACTTTCTAGTTTAAGTCATGAACATCACTTCAACTGCTTCTTGTGAGTATAGTTTGGTTTGTCTTGTGACAAGTTTTCCCTGTCTGAATTATACTGAAGATCATGATGGTTTTGCTTATCCTTCTTCTGCTTTAACTGTCCAATGCCCAAGTCATTCTATCCTCCAGCATCTTACTGAGGTCATGCATTCCAGAGACTTCTGTCTTATTGACAAGTCAAACAATATTTCACTCACTAAAAACAAATATAAATTATATTTTATTCCTTTCTCTTCTATCCATTAGACATCCTTTGATAAATATTAAGAAATTAAAATTTGAAATTTGGATTTCAGATTGTAAATTTCAAATCTACAGCTTTCAAATTATGTTTAAGTGAGAATTTCAATTTGACCAGTAACATACACTCGACTTCTATATTTCTACTAATCATTCTCTTAAGGCTGCAGTTACTTTAACTGTCAGCTCTGTTTTTCTTTTACTTTGTTCTGAATGAATTATTTGTTGACATGTACCAGTGAAATATCGTGTGATTAAAGGCTGTCCAGGAGAATTTCATAGCGAGTAACATCACAGATGCAAGTCCATTACTTTTTCAAAATTACGTGGTTTTTCTATCCTTATTAATCTGAATTTCTATCTTAAGCACATGCTACTGCTGGCTTAACTCTCCTTAGTGTGTTCTTTAATTTCCCCTACAGCTGTCTTTCCAAAATGTTCAATTTTGCAGGCAGCTGCCAACCTGACATGCTGAAGTTTTCAGCTACTGGGAAAAAACCAGCTCCAGCTAGTTTGCATCACATTTATCTAACAGAACCTGGTTTTTGGGCTTAGCCTCATACTCCTGCATTATAAAACACCTAAGCAACAGAAATGGTAGGCAGTGAGCTTCTTGTTATGAAAGGACTATGCACAAATTTTGTTTGCCTACCCTTGAAAGGATCATATAATGCTAACTACAAGCTCCTTTGCTTAAACCATCTTGCTTGCAATAATGTCCAGGATATTTGTGTTTCAAATTATGAAGTTTTTCCTGATTTCCTTTTCTGAAGTTTTTGCATTGCTATGTTGGTGACTGGCAATAAAGATGTTGACTTTGGTGACTGAAAACAATATCTTTCAATATTTAATTATATTTCATATTTTACTCTGAAGAAGTTAGAATCTTGTGAAAGCAAACTGCTACTGTATCCGTGGACTGCTTAGTGTCTTTTAGAAGTTTTCAAACTTCTGGATTTTCCTATTCATGTGTTTGGTAGATAACTTCGGTCACCTTTTGAAACTTTCAAAGGCCTGCATGAAACAAGTGCAAGAATTAATCTGTTTCTGTCTGGAACCTCTTCATATAAGCTTTTCAAGTACTTTGCATACATGTTGACCTGAGTTGTATATCCACAGGATTCAGAAATAAATTCCAGGGAAACTCACGATGTTCAGTAGGCTATAACCAGTAAGCCTGGTTGTAAAGCCACAAGCAGCAAAACTGACAAAGTTTACTGTAAAGAATGTTATGGACTTAATAAGGAAGATAAGTGAGAAAAGCCCAAAGAATACGCCACTATGGAGAAGGAAACCAATCTGTCCATGTAAGAATACAACCATTTTATCTTGTAAAAACATTTTTTTTTCATACCTTCATGCTAAATATCAAGCATGAAATTTATACATGCTGAATACAAGATTACCATAATTTTCTTAACAAGGTAGAGAAACTGCTGTATGTCACCAACAGCTAGAAGAGTATGATCAAAACATGCACACTGCTTTTGAAAAATAGTTCGGAATGTTCTTTGAGCTCAAACTAAAAAGTACAAGATTTTGCATATTCATAGCCTTCAGTAAGTTCTGCAGCCCATGATAAGGTTTGAAAACAAACAGCATTGTAACATTAAAGCTTATTTCATTCTTATATGAATGCAAATTAATTTATACTTTTCACAGGAAGTATTTAGTAGTATTTTATTTCACAGGAAAAGGTCAGGGAAAGACAGTTCATCAGGACTTTGGCTAATGTAATGGAAGATCTCCAGAATTTGAGAGAGGTGATGGATCTTTGCCTTCTGAGTACATTCATTACCATACAATTTAGTTATCATTAACAGTTTAACTGCTCAGCACTTGTATACAACGTCAGTAAACAAAGTTTGCAGAAATAATGGTAGTTTAATTTACAGTGAAGAATCTGATGAAAAATACCTTAGTTTATCAGTGTCACTACTACAGGGCTCTGATTTTATTTATTCTAGATAGCAAAGTGTGCTGGTTCCATTAAAAACAGAAAGACAGGTCATTTAGTGACTCCATAGAATTCAAAGCAAGAAAGGAGTTTCGGTTATGGGACTATAATTTATCTTGCAGTAGGAAATCTTGTACAGCAAGAGAAGGCTGAGCAAATGCTGTTTACAGAAAGTAGCATCAAAATAAATCACAGTAACCAAAAGTGTAGAACTAATTGTAAACAGAGCATATACTTCACCTGAACACACATCTGCTAAGTAACTGTCAGCAGCTTAGGTCAATCAGACTTAGAGACAACTTTTTTCTTCCTTTAAACCACAGAGAAAGGCACTGAATATCCAAGGGTGTAAAAAGAAAAAGAGTTCCATACTAGAAACATATTTATTTGATTTTTATTTAATCTAACTTCTATCATCATTCATTGTCATTAGTGTCTTACCAGGAATGTATATTATTGAACCCATAACGAGAGGAAACAGAGTTCTAGTATTGTTTCTAAGAAGAAAAGAAAGGAAAAGAAAAGAGAAGAAAAGAGAAGAAAAGAGAAGAAAAGAAAAGAAAAGAAAAGAAAAGAAAAGAAAAGAAAAAAAAAGAAAAGGCAACAAACCAAGAAACTCTTGAACCCTATTCTAACTGATTACTAACACATTAACATACTGCCTAAGCGTTAGCTCCCTTGACCTTTAAAATTTTCTTTGCAATTTCAGATTAAATTCCAGATTATTTTGACCCAAAGTTAGCTTTCTCATTTTCATGGAAGCAAATGAAACTTTTCACTTGCAAACTAAAGGTTTCTAAAGTATATCACACTTCCACATGGAGGAAAACAAAATCTTTAGAAGCTCCTCAGTAAATAAGTGAGAGTAAGATCCATCTGAACTATACAATACTGGACTCAAGAGCAGGGATATTCATAGATCAGAGTGTGCAGAGATCCATATGGGGCTTAACAGCAAGCATATACAAGCTGTGCTTATGACAAAAAGTAGACTGGAACTGGGATAGTGAGGGCTATTACATTTATGACCACATACAGCCTTTTAACCATTCATCGTTCATTAGTCAGTTCTGAAGACTCAGTTGCTCAAATAAGGAAATGATTGTTTATGGTAAATAGTTTCATTCTGTGTTTGTGGTTTGTGTGTGTGTATATATATATATATATATATATAAACTATGTATATATATATATGTGTGTATATAGAGAGAGGGATGGAAAATATGTTTACACTTTAAGAATTATTTCCACAGCTTAAAAAAAAAAGCAAGCACAAGCCATCGGATTCACATAGACAAGCACCACCAAAATAAGTAGAGCTTTTCTTATTCACAATCTTAAACCAGCATAACTTCAGAAAACATGCAGAAAAAAAACCATAAGCCTAAATTTTAAACTGTTATACTCAATGGAGAGCCATTTCAACTATCAAAATTGCAAAGAGGTGTGGAATTTAACCTGTTTGGTGTCTAATTTTAGGATAGGAATATAGAAGGAGGCAAGTGCATTTCTGAAAATGTCCAAGTATAGCTTTTTAGTGTATGCTTATGATAGTTCTTTTTACCTTTAAAATAATAGCAGATTTTACACTGCACATTGTATGTCATCCTGCCATTCATTTTCTCCCTTCATATTCTTTAGGTCTCTTTCTGTTATTCATGCCCTAATTAGAGGCAGAATGCACTGGAGCATGAACAAATACAGATGGCAAATAAAGCACAGCAGAAACTTGAAAAACTGTCCATGCAAAGAAAGCCATATTAGCTCATGTTTATAAATAACCATATAAGCAGTACTTTTTTCCCTACTTAGGTTTGTATAACTAATCTAGTAAAGTGAAGTTTTATAAAAATTCTACATTATAGGTGAAAAAATTAAAGCTTGTAAAAGACAGTGGCTACAGGACTTTTAAGGCAAGTTTCTTTCTTCAAGATTTGAAAAAGTCCTAGACTATACGGAGAAGTAATAGGGCTCAAAAAATATTTAACATTTGCTTTAGGAAATTTATGGTTCAGTTCAGGTACAAACCAATGTAGCATATGAGATGCAGGTTTTATCTAGAATTAAAACAAAAAGAGAAAAACTTTAATGCCAAAGAAGAACATTATCTAAGAAGAGAGCATGTAACAGAAAACACTGAAAAGGACAATTTTGGCTAAAAGGCCAGCCTTCAATTCTCAAAAAAAAAAAATAATCTAAAATCTCTTTCCCCTCCAATAATCAACAGAAAAATAAACCTCTGTTTTTTAGTTTTGTCTAATTTTAGATTCAAGGTCAGAGATGCTGTAAGTAGAAGACAGGTGTTTTGCAACAACCACACTGACTTCCACATGTGACCTTTCTGGTAAGTAGTGTATCAGTTGTGAATGTCCAGAATGATTGCTAGACCTGAAACATTTGAGATTCCTCCCTTACTAAAAAAAAAGACAGCGCCCCAAAAAGAGTAATCATATATTTTATGTTTACTATGTCTCTGAAATAGCACATTCTTTCCTTGTTTAATGCAGATTACCCACTGATACTCATGTCATTTCTATATGTCACCATCAAGCAGACTACAAACTTTCATGGTCTAGATGTCCATGGTTGTATTTAATGATTGTAGTATCAGGCTCCTTGCTCAGACAGGTTTCAATAAATAAAGGGTAGTACCTGCCTCTCAGGAAGTTATGCTCATATTGTCAACACCTCTGCCTATCTGAAAGCCCGCTATTGACATGAGCATCCCCTTATTCTGTACCAGGCCCTCAGTAGTCTAACAAAGAATGATGACACAAAACCCTACTCAGTTTTGTGAATATAATCATGATGTAACCTTTAAAAATCATTTTATTTAACATAATTCTTTAATGATTAGGTGACCTTCAAGAAGATAGTTTGTTTTAGAAAACTCATCCCATGAAGTTTATAAAATGTCAAAGAAAGTAAATCAGACCCCATTAAGGAGATAATGCATTTCTCAGTATAATTTTATGTTTCAAATAGAAAACAATTTGCCATTTGTTTTTTAAACCTGTAGAAAGGAAACATCAATGCAATTCTTCCCTTCTGCAAATCTCATTTTTCTCTCTGTATCACATTCAGAATTTTTGTTTAAAATTCTCACAATTAGACAAGTAACTATCTTTATGATAAAACAGAATTCAAATTGTGCACTTTTTAACATTTTCAGTGTTTTTCCATCAATCTTTATTTTCTTTCCTATGGTATTGTCCTGGTTTGGGCTGGGGCAGAGTTTGTTTTCTTCCTAGTAGCCAGTGTAGTGCTGAGTTTTGGATTTAGGTTAAGAATAGTGTCGATAATACATTGATGTTTTAGCTGTTGCCAAGCAGTGTTTGCACTAAGGCGAGGACTTTTCAGCTTCTCATACTGCACCACCAGAAAAGAGGCTGTGGGTGCACAAGAAGTTAGGAGGGGACAGAGGCAGTGCAGCTGACTCAAACTGGTCAAAGAGATATTCCATACCACGTGAAGTCATGCTGAATGATAAAACTGTTGGCGGGGGTGTGTCAGGGCTGCTGTGCCAATCAGCTTGGGGATTGCCTCACCATTGCTCAGAGAGCGGTGACCAATGCATCATTGCATTGTCCATCACCTGTTCTGTGTATTCTATTATTAGTAGTAATTTCCCATCATTTTCTGTCCTATTAAATTGTTTTAATCTCAATTCATGAGTTTCACATTTTTTTCGTTTCTCTCCTCCATCCCACTGGATGGCAGCAAGAAAACTGATGTGCAATGTTTAGCCACCTGCCTGGTTAAACCACAACACATACGCAAAGAGAATCCTAATGATAAATGAAGCGCACCCAATCAGAGAATTTAACCCTTTTTAAAGTTTTCTCCTGGTATTGTTCATTACCCAAAGATCCGTGACTAGTTCCTGAAACTAGGAAACAACAAAACCGGAAGAAATATGTGAGTTAACATACTGAAATTTGAAATATTTTATATATGTGTGTGTGTGTCTGAAATTGTGGTATAATACTATTTCCATGAGAGAAATTATATGCAATAGTTATAAAATATATTTTTAAAGGCTTTTGAAAAATAAGCTGAACGGAATGTAAGAAGTCATAAAGAGGTGGTGCACTGGCTGCCACACAAACCCTGTAAAGGTTCCAGCTCCTTCACCAGTGCAAAATAGCAAGTTGGTGTTGTGGACACCCTTGGGGAGAACCATCCTCAAGCCCCAACAGCAGTGAGACACATGGCAGTCTTACAGAACAGCACAGTCATTCCAGGACCTATCAAGTATCTGCTATATCCAATGTCTTTGACCTCACTTCACTCTGTTGTATTAGGTATCCTTTCAAGATCTTACTTGGAAGACCACTCAACTCAAAAAAATAAAGAAGTGGCCCAACTAAGTTCATACAAGAATGAACATGTTAATACTAGAGTATTTGTGAATACTTTAACGAAAAGTACTTAATTTGTATGAAAATTAACTGAACGAAACATCTGATTTTAAATTAAGACTGAAAACTAGAAGGAAAATACCAGTTTTTAAGACCAGAGAAGAAGCCTCAGATAGTAGACTTGAAGTGCTCTATATTTATGATACTAATTTTTATCCAAAAGTATTTCTAGAACAAAAGAGTTTGAACAGAAAAAAAGCTATTTAATATTAATTTGATGTGCAGACATAGCCATGAGTTTTTAAATGGAAAATAAACTTCAGAAATTATCAAAATCACTTAGAACCTTAGAACAGAAAATTATTTGTTTAGCAATGTAATATTTTGTCAAAACAGAAGCTTACATTGATCCACATATATTTATGGATACTTCCCAGGTTGCGTTGTCAACCTATCACATGTATAAGCACCTGGACTATAACGCAGCATTGTTCCCTAAAGAGGAGGAGGTAAGGGAGGGAAGTGCCTCACAGCATTCAATGTAAACAAAAAAAAAAAATAAATCCCAAAGACAACTAAAGACAATTTTTAATTATCTCCATAAGTCAATCAGAGTTATCTTTCTGCCAGAACAGTTTTGATCCTTCTAGAAACAAATAACTACTTGAATCTTCTTTCATTATAAACTTCCTGCTGGTTAAGAGGGAAAAATCAAAAAACACCATTAAAAAAAAAAAAGTAGGTTGAGTTTTTGTTTAGGGTTTTTTGTTTCTATAGGTTCCTCCTCCCTCCAGTACTCATAATGAAGTTTATACTTTCACTCATCAATGATTAGGGACGTAAAGAGAAAAGACAGAGGTATGCATCCTATGCTTAAGTAGACACAGTGATTCACAATATCCAGGCCCTCTAATTTGAACCTAAAATCATCTAATTTTCAAGCCACATTATGGTTTATTTTCAGATAAATTAAGAACACTGTTCATTGAGTCTGTTCCACCTGTCTAAATGGGGCTGCAACAGACAAATCATTAGTTACAAGAACTGACTCAGCTTTTCAACTTCCTGTACAATATCCAGCATACATTTCTTTAGGACTTTAGTGTATCATAAATACAATGGTGATAAGCAAATTCTAGAAGACTTCTACAGCGCTCACTAAATTTAACTGGAAAAACAAGTTTGTATATGTCATAAAAGAAATTTATCTACATAAAACTTATCAAGCTCTCTGCATACCTAGTCTAAAGCATTTAAGGACACACAAATTGAACTTTTATGAACATTATGACAATATTCAAAATCATAATTTACTTTGCAAATAAAAAATGGTTGAAAAACTAAGGAAATTAGGAGAAAAGCTTGAAGAAATGGGGAAATTAGATATTTTTCTAATTCAACACCCAAGCTTCAAAATATTTAAGTGACTGCAGAGGAAGAGAGAATTGCTTAACATTTCCTTACCTGCACTTAAATACTTAAAAAAACACCCACATGCAGCTTAGAAGTGGGCTGATAAAAGTAGCAACCATTTCTATGGAAGCATGAGAAACAGAAAAAATTGTCCATATTTCTTCCCCAAATTGAGGCACAAGAAAGACTGGTTTAGTTTTTAAAGCTATTAAAAAACAGACCTTCCTGATACTGTTTCTGTTCCTCAATTTAAGCCTGGAATGCCTTTTAAGACATTGATTTCATTATTGTTCTAAAAATAAAAGCATTTTTTCCTGTCATCATCTTCTCTGAAGCAGCTAACTCTGTAATGCTTAAGACAACCACCATGATGTGTGAAGAAAATTCTGAGTTTATTTATTACTTATTTATCCCTTATACCCCAGAAGATTCAACAGTCTTTAAATATAGAAAAAGTTACTGAAAAATTGAAAGGAATCACCTCCCTTACTTCAATGGATAAATATAACAGTAGCCAAGGATATTTAAAATTAAGGAAAAACTACAAAACTAGACCATAAATGGACCAAACTATGCCTCTCGTCTGTCAGTCTTTGGTGGTACACTATGGCAAACCAAAAGAACTTCCCTATTTCAGGCACAGGCTATATCTTGACACTTTTAGTGTCAAAGTCAAACTCATGTTCCACAAAAGAACATTCCCAAAAATTCTTTCAGGAAGGCATGAATCCAAAACTGAAGCACAGAACAGCATTTCAGCACTTAGTTCTGGTTTGAGAGGAACTTCCTTGACAGAAGGAAGACCTTGCAAAATTTTCTTTTTCTTTAAACATTCCAGGCTTGTAAGAGAAACTATGAAGTGAAGCCAAAAAAGCTGTCCCAGAAATAACAAATGGGGAGACTGGCAGACAACACTGGGATTCCCCTGTGTTTGTGATCTCTTTCTGATCTCTTGTTTGCTCCCAACCTGCATTTTATATTTTCCCCTACTCCTGCCAGTTTTCATCTTTGCTATGACTTTTTTTANAACCCAACCACTCTCTCCCCTTCACAAAAGCAAAAAAAAAAAAAAAATTTTGCACATATTTTGTCCAATTTTTTGACAAAACAGTTCTTCCAATGTAAATTGATAACATAAAAAATAGATATTTTGCTGTTCTTTATATGGGATATTTTTATTCAAAGAGTTATCTGGAGATTACTCTTAGAACTATTACTCTTCTTTTTTCTTCAGAAGTTTTCAACCCAACAGAGTAAATCAAGTTCTGCTTTCATTGTAGATTCCAAAATTTTCTTCAAACTCTGAAATACTAATCAGTCAAAACAGTATATTGAAGACCGGACGCCAGAGGTTTAAGTTAATTAGACCAAGTTTTTAGAACAATAATGTTTTACAGTTTTCATCTTCAGTCACTGCTGCAGGCACCAATGCTATGACATTTGAAGTGCTAGAATAGTTCTATGTTTTTAGGAAATCAAAAGGAAGTTCAACATGTCAAGAAGTCTACATATTCAGAAGTAAGAAGATTAAGCCTTTTTAAAACTAGATAATTTCTAAGTAATCCAAGGAAAGTCACTAAAAGAACCGAAGCCTCTGAGCTGCTAATTCTTTCCATTACGTCCTAGTTCACTCAAATAGTTTTCATCAGACTTTTGGAAAATATTTCTTTGTGACAAACATTTTCAGATTTCAGTTAGAATTGAGTGATAATAACCTTACCTGATTGAAGAATGTTTAGGGACTAAATTATATGTCAGTACCAGCAGTACTTTTCTGGGGAAAAAGTACTTGAGATATGACAAAAGAAGCCATTATGACTGTTTAACACAGAATTATCACAAGATTAGTACTTCCTTGTTTATCAAAACTTTTATTACTTGTTTTCAAAGACCCCAGTCAATCTTGCAGTAAAGACATTTCTATTTTAAGTAGCAATTTCATTTTTTGTTCTGTTTTTGTGCATATATGAGAAGTAAGGATATTAGCTACTTCTCTGTATATTTTATAGCAAAATAAAAGTAAAACAGTGTAATAACTGGAGGCCTAGGATAGGAAACCATTATTGTTTTGGTGGGAATACTCAATGTTGACTATGTGACTTCACGTTAAGATTGTTCCACTTTCTTCACAAAAAACTTACACATGACATATTAAAAAAAAAATTAAAAAAATCCCAAAACAAACAACCACACACTTGTTACTTCTAATTACTTATTATTTGCCTGAACTTTCTCATGATTAAGAAAATCTGTTACAATATTTTAAGGGGAATGCATAGAAAACTTTATTATCGTTTTCAAAAAAAACCCAAAGCACTAAAAGCAGGGAAATAAGACTACTTTTTTTTTTTTTTGCATCTTAAAGAAAGTAACTTTTTTAATTTTAACTGAAAATTAAAATTAAAATTTGTACTGATAGGGAATATAACATTTTACATAACTGTTTTAGAGATCTTTGTGTTCAGACAATTGTGGAAGTACTGAAATGGATATTACTTGAAAACAGCAACAAATATGACCCTCTGCCTTAAGATTTAATTGTACTAAAGAATTCTTGCCTCTTTCTGTCATGTGTATAAAATAAATATGATGAAGTGAGGATTATGTTATGAATAAAACAGTATTATGACTATGATGACTGTTACAGTGAAAAATACCATGGACTGTCTTGATTTGCGCAGAGATTGCTGTGTCTTCACTTCTCTTTCCAGAAAACTTTTTCTTTCAGTTAGAATAACCAAACTGAAACCAACTCCTACAGTTCCATAAAACAGTAGTCAGCAGTTTGTCTTCTGTCTGTTTGGCTTTGCTTTTTGAACAGACTAAGGTTGGGGTTTTTTTATTTGTAACAGAAGCCACCGTTTCCTTAATTATGCTTTGCATATTCCACAAACAATAAATCACATCAGCTCTAAGATCTGATCATATTTTTTTAATTATTACTTTTTGTTTGTTTGTTTTTTTCAAGCTCCAATACTGGAAAACAACTCCCAAGCCAGACCCATCGGAGATGGGTCTGTAATACAGAGAAATGTATTCTCTATTGTACTAGCTGCACTTCCATTTTCTTTAGCCCTGAACACATGGGCAAAATTGTGAGTGAAGGGCCAGTTTCTCTACTTAATTATTCCAGCAGTTCTTTTGACACCTGTGATAGTATTAGAATAATTTGGGAGTTTATTCAAGATCTAGAATAAGACTGCTAGAGCAAACAAAACTGCTGTAGGAAATAAGAATTCAAATTGTTGCTGATTGCATATTAAAAGCCAGTCAACACACATATACTCTTGCATACTCTTTCTTGTTAGTTTTTTTGACATGCCTTTGCAAATAGTTACAAACATTCAAGCTATTGCCTGAACTACAGCACACAAGCCTCTACTGAACAGCTAAAGCAGTTATTAGCTAGTTACTGAAGTTAATGGAATTGTGTTTTACTGGGGGAAGTAAAAATGCAGAATCTTCACTGTCATACAAAAGGAAAACACACCTGAATCAAATTGATTAGTCTTTCTATAAATACAGCTGCAAGTACCTTTAGGTATCATACTGTAATTGCATGCTTCATGAGCACAGAGTAAGCACAAATATTGTGGTTTACACTGATGTCTATTTGGATTATCAGAAACACGCTCAGTCTCTGTGAACATTAAAAAAAAACCAACCAAACACCACAAAGCAACCCTTTTTGTTTTTTTCCTTGGAGAAGCTGTTAACATTTCAATGAGAAGTTGGTCATGGTTTGCCAATACTGATATTAACCTTACAAAAGCTGCTGCCTTTTCTACATTGAGAATAGCCATAATTAATGACTGTGTAAGCTCACATACATTCCTTTTTTTGGCTGAGATTTTATTAAAACAATAAAGATAGATGTGTATATGTATTCTCAGTGGGCTATGAAAGGCCAGCCAAAGATTTTATTACTGGAACCAACTGTTTACCAGACACATCAGAAGGATTTGGAGATGCATAAGCAATTGTAATATTTTCCAAACAACAGAGCTCTTTCCATTATTCACCATTTCATTAAGATAATGGTATCTGTAGACATGTCATGTTAAATGTTAGCACTCAGAGTTTCTTTATTTTCCCTGTCAACATTTTTGTCATTGTAGCAAGCTTGTTAGATCTTTTTCAAGATGAACTCTGCTTAATCTGCATGTGTTTTATTGTACTTGTCATCTCACGTAAGTTTGTTATCAAAGTATATGAAAGAATTGACACTGCATATCTTTCTTATCCATACACTTTTTAGCATATGGCTGTTCCATGTGAAACTGAGAAAAAAAATAGTGTTGATTTTCTGTATTTATGCAGCAGACAGAGCACACAATTCCAGAAAAACTTGGATTCTCTGCCACAACATTCAAATTGAACATAAGAGACATAAGAATACAAGAAAGATATCACAAACATAATGTTAGTATATAATCTCAAATGCTTGTGAGATGCAGGCCATGGAGAAGGGAAGAAGAGATTTGGTTGGTTTTGTAACAGTTTGGCAGGTGAGATGAGAAAGTTGGAATCAACTGTGTTGCACAGAAATACAGATCAAACAGTATTGATAGATCAAAATAGAAACATTTAATCAATTACAACCTTCTACTCCCGAGTGCAGTCACTGTCATTAAACAAGCCACCAAGTGAAAGTGAAAGTTAAGACAGAGGGGTTAGGGCCACCATCAGTAAACTACACTGTCTCTGTACCTGCAATTATTCACGTCATGTGAAAACGAAGTTCATTATTCTTCCTTTCCTTTCACCAATTGTTGCTTTTCAGGCATTTGAAGTTAGTTGATTGTCATTTAAAAAAATAAATAATTGTGCTCATTACACATTATATTTTTTAAGCTTTATATATAATTTAAGATATAGGGTGTTTTTTTAAACGAAAAAGGGTTAAAAATACTCAAAGTTTAGAAACATGAACTTAAATCTGTTGTTTGCCAGGCTGAGAATCTGATACTAGATTAGATTACAATTAGGTGCTAGAAAAAAAATGAGGACTTGGCAGATGGTGATAGAAACATCTTGCTAAAACAGTAAGAATTCAATGAAGCCACAGAGGTAATATATAAAGGGTACCAGTTCTAGTGTTAAAGTGTCACAATTAAAGTCACAATAAAGTGTTGAAGATGGACTTCAAGGGAAACAGGGACAGTGGGGTCAATATATGATGATCCATCCCATGATGTAACAAATGCTGCAGGTGCAGCACTGTATATTTAAGGAGACAGAGTGGGAAGAAGAGAGAAAACACAATTCTTTACACAGTTTGCATCACTTTGCAAAGAAGATTCCAGCTGCACAACTATTCTTTTTAGAGGAAGTCTTCACCTTTTCTAAAAGTGGTTTGGGTTTTTGGTTTGTGGGTTGTGTTTGTTTTTTCTTTTTTTCATGCAACTTGTGAAAGTATCAACTTGAAAGCAAGTGAAACATTTCTGAATGCATGTCTATCCAGCTGAAAACCATGTGCCTACCGCCGTACCAGAAGGCTAAAGAAAGTAGAAAAAAACAACAAGTAAACAACTACTTTCCCATTGAATGAATACTAGAATTAAACAAATAAATAATTGGGAAACTTACTTGCACCTCAGCAGTATACTTTGACACCACCAAAAGAGGTGCCAGTATGACACGCTGTTTTCAGAATTAGTTCATGCCTTGAAAGCAAACTAGTACCTCAGACTGCTGTGCAGGTTGACTCTGTGCCTTACAACTTTCACCAAAAACAATAAAACAAGCAACAATCTGAGACAGCACACACATGTTCAACAGAAACGTTGCACAATGCTGATGAATAAGAGTTCATACTACAATTGAAAGAAGCCTTTTTTTTCAGTCCCCTTGACTTTGATCATAAAGATCTGGGTTTTCATACTTAAAAAAAACCCAAAAGAAAATAAAAGAAAAACAAAACACAACAAAGAACAACCCCCAAAGGTTCCTTCCTGTTATAAAATGTAATTGCATTGCAAGGTAGCACAAAAGGAAGGCTACAGAACTACACAGATGGTATCAGATTTAAAAAAGTTTTAAATATAAATTAAATTTACAGCAGTTTTTACCAGTTTTGAATTAGAAATAGCCAATTTATTGACTAGTGCTACTTATTTTACCAGTGCTACTTATAACAGCAGTGGAAGAAGATTGAGTTAGAGCTCTTGAGAAATCTCAGACGATTCAAGCCCAAAACACACTGGGATGCTACCAAGAGCTCTGAGAAAGCTGACTGATGGTAATGCAAGGCTGCTCTTGATCATGTTTGAAAGGAGAGACATGGAAAGGTCCTAAGGACCGGGAAAAGGTATAGATTTCATCCATCTTCACAAAGGACAAAAAGAATAATGCAAGAAATACAGGCCGGTCAGGCTTGCCAGATCAGCCTGAAAGAAGTTACAGAACATGTCCTCGTGGAAAACATTTCTGGTTTCCTAAAGGATAAGGTAATTTTGAATAGCCATCATGGGTTTGTCAAAATTGAATTGGGCTTGGCCAACTTGATTACCCTCTGTGATGAAAAGATTGTATTTTTGGATCAGGGCAGACTGGTGCACTTTGCCTACCTTAATTTTCAACATGGATACAAGAATTCTGTGGGAGAAATGTTGATTTTACTGTCTGGATGTGTGGAAAAAAAAAAAAAAAGGCGAAATTTTGTGTTTTAAAGTGCAGGAGTAAATAGGCCACACTCTACCTTATAAGGCAAATTATAAATGGTGTTCCTCACGGTCTTCTCTGGGACCTACAAGGTGTAGTATCTTTAAAAGTGACCTGACCAAGAGTGAATGCACCTAATCAAGCTTTGTGTTCAAAATGGGAAGTATAGTCAATATGCTCAAGGGCAAAGCTATTCTTCAAAAGCACCTAGACAGACTGGAGAAAATAGGTCATAAAATTCAACAAGGATGAATGCAGTCTTGTGCCTGGAATGCATTAACCCTCTGCAATGGTGTAAAGATGGAACAGAATGGCTAGAGAGCAGATGTGTGCAAAATAGATAGAGGTCCTGGTGAGCAAGAAGCTGAACAAGCAGTGCAGACCAGCAGAGGGGAAGATTAGCTTTTAGATTTGGCTGTGTCAGGGTGTAAGCAGGAGATTAACAGAAGTTTTTTCCCTTTACTCAACATGCCTTTGATCCCATCTTGTATATTCTGTCCAGTTTTTGGCCCTGAGTACAAGAAAAAGCATTGAAAACTGGAATAACTGGTTGGGAGTTGAAGCCTTCTACAGCCTGAAGAAGAGATGGCTTTGAGCCATCTGTTTGTATGCATCAGGAATACAGAAACAGGCCCTGCAGAATACAGAAACAGGCTCTGCATAATTGTGCCTGGCAAGAGGATGAGAGACAATGGACATAAATTGATACAAGGGTTAGACATAAGGAAAGAAATCCCATGAAGACAAGAAAGCAGTGCAACAGGTTTCCCAGAGAGGCCCTGCAGGCCTCTAGAGGTTTTCCAGGATGTCACTGGAGAATGCCCTGAGCAGCCTGGTCTAATCCCAGAGCCAACCTTATACAACTAGAAAACTGCCTAGATTGTTTCCAGCATTATTGTGTGTTTGTCATGAGTTAGAAAAGTGAGCTCTTTAGCCAAGGAAGAATTTAAATGTACTTTCTCCTTATGTTCCTAAAATAATGCATTCAAAGTTTTTTTTGGAAGCTAATGGACTGAAGGGAAGAGCTAAAAGAATAATACTGAGAACTTTGAAGTGAATTAAAAATAGTTACATTTTAGTATTAAGGGGATGGCCAAATTGCTTTTTACCCTACACTAAAATCATTGATCAATATATCATCATTTCCACTAAATGAATGTTGTTGCAAACTTTACTTTTTATAGTGTTTTTACATGTAGAAATTTTTCAAAACCACAACCATATAATTATGTTTTTAAGCATAGTTCAGATTTTTATCATTTACCACAGCTATCTTCAGCAAATCCCTAGTAATTTATTTTCTTTCATCCACTTTTGAATAGATATTGCCTAAACTAATTGATATAGTTAGTTTTCAGCAGTACAGAAATAATCTATTGTTGTGCTATTCATAAGGATTACAATAATCAGTTCCTCCTGCCATACCAGGATGTAATTTCTTAGTGGTCAGGTCCATCCATGTGAGACTTTTTGCTAATCACCTCAACATACAGGAGACCATTATTTTTCTTTTATTCTTACAAGCAAAGCTCAGTAACCTGATACTCATCCACAGAGAATAGTATGCATAGAGGAATCATTATGATTGTACAAGAAATAATGGGAAACCATTTTTTTCTGACATATATGCATCTTTTAACTAGATCTATATAAATACTTTGAACATGTAAAAAAAATCTTCACAGAATCTTCACAGATTAAAAAATAAACTGAGCTCCTACAGAGACTTTAGAAACAAGAAAAAAAATACTACATGTTCAAAGACAATATAGAACTATCCACATATACATACACACAAAATCCACCTATGCCCTCCAGCACCTCCTCTCTGGAAGAGTATGCTTTTTCTATATTACCACATAGAACAAGGGAAATATCTATAAAGTATATCAGTCCATCAAATTTGAAAATGGACAATTGTAGAAGTCTCTTTCAAATACACCTTCAATTTTTACCATGTTCTCCCAAAAATCAGAATATGTAGGAAGGTTGGGGTTATTTGTTTTGGTTTTGGTTTTTTTTTTTTTTTTCCTTTCTATAGCATAGTAAGAGAAATCTGCTGTTCAACTCCATCAAGAACTTGCAATTACATCTTGCATTTAAATTCCTCCCCTCATAACTATATTTCCTATGTTTCTATTGTTAGAGACTGACTTTGGATCATCCTTCATATATCTTTTGTCAAAGTAGTTTAAAGTAGGTTCAGAAATTCTACATAGAAGTACAATTATTATCAATAATACCCAAGAATTGGATAACTATATTCACTAGAGAGAATCAGCTCACATACCTCTTATAATCTTGCAAGAATACAGTCAAAACAGTTGAAGAGACTATACCACTCTTCAATTTATTTTTACCTTATTAGCAAAATCAGTTGCTCATTTGCAAACATGATCACAACTGCTCCTCAGTCTCCATAATCTGTTCTTGATTTCCCAAGAAAATAAACAGCAAAAGCTCCTCTAGTAGAAACCCCTGAATTATCTCCCCACTTTTTCTTGCAAACAGGAGGCACCACTCACAGATCAAATCAATTCAGCCTCATTCATGAATAAACTTTAGATGTAACTCATCCTGTTTTGGACAAAAAATAAGGCCTGAAGTTTTCCTACAGGGTGCTTACTGTCAGGGACTTCTTGATGTTATCAAAATTTTTAATTACTATTTTAGAATTATAGAATTATCTAGGTTGGAGAGGATCTTTAAGATCATCTAGTCCAACCATCAAACTAACTCTGATTAAAAAAAACATGTCACTAAACCATGTCACTAAGCACTATGTCAACCCATCTTTTGAATATCTCCAGGGATGCTGCCTCAATCACTTCCCTGGGCAGCCCATTCCAATGCTTAATAACCCTTTCAATGTAGTATTTTTTCCTAATATCTAATCCAAGTCTCCCCAGGTGCCATTTAAGGTCATTTCCTTGCCTGTGACTTCGGAGAAGGGACCAACCCCTGTCTCTTTACAGCCTCCTTTCAGGTAGTTGTAGAGAGCAGTAAGGTCTCCCCTCAAGCCTGCTCCTTCAGCCTCTCTTCACAGGACTTACTCTCCAGACCCCTTATCAGTTTCATTGCCCTTCTCTGGACTGGCTCTAGCACCTCAATATCTTTTTTTGTGGTAAGTGGCACAAAACTGGATGCAGTACTTGAGATGGGGCTTCACCAGTGCTGAATAAAGAGGAACGATCACCTCCCAAATCCTACTCACCATGCTGTTGGCTGATACAGGCCAAGATGCTGTTGGCCTTCTTGGCCACCTGGGCACACTGCTGGTTCATGTTCAGCTGGCTGTTAACCAACACCCCCAGGTCCTTTTCTGCCAGGCAGATCTCCAGCAGCAATTTTCCAAGCCTGTAGTGCTGCACGGGGTTGTAACCCAAGTGCAGGACCCAGCCCTTGGCCTTCATGAACCTCATCCCATTGGCCTCAGCCCATC
>VZRU01012902.1:0-15323 GCA_013398155.1 Pedionomus torquatus
TCTCCTCAGGGCTGCTCTCCAGCCATTAAGTTCATATTACACATGAAGATTTTTCAGTGAGAAGAAACACAGCCACAGACCCGACCAGAAGGACATAAAACCAAACCAAAGCATAACAGATCCCTCACAGTGTCATCTGCAGGAAACGGCTTCATTTAATAACCTCACAAAATAACAGGGCCCTTAAAACTGTGATGCGGAGGAGACAGCGCCAAAAGTTTTTGGCAACAAAACCCTCATTCCTGCTTCGTCAGCCCCGGAAAGCTGCCGGGGACTGGGGATCAACTGATTTTACGACAGCCGGGAGACTGGGAACTTGGAAATTCGGAAGAGAAAGGGTTTGGAGAGACTGCCACGACGCCCGCCTTGTGTGTTCCTTACGCCAGCAGCTATTTCACCCCGACGACCACCGAACATTGAGCTGAAAAGACGGCTTTATGCCCCAGTTCTAAAATCCCACAGCTCCTTTGAGGCGAAGCCTTCAGAATAAACATCTCTCCCAAGCGAAAAGCCATGAAGTCAAAACGAAGGGTGAGATGTTTTGGTTTTTCCCCTCTCCAACATCTGCTTGGACATGGGGGAGCAAGAGATTTTTTTTTTTTCCTGGCCTTATTCAGAAAAAAAACATGAAAAAAAAAAAGAAAGGCTCAGTCCTCATCTGAGAAATGCTTTTCCAGTCAGAGTTCAGACACTGCCAGTCGTTGCGTTCGACCTACGTGACTGCATCCCTTAAAGAAAATGCTCCCGACAACACACGACAGCCTGAAAACCCCACAGCTAACAAATAACTGTGTTCTGACCGCAGAACAGTTTGGGTTGGAAGGGACCCTCAAAGATCCTCCACTTCCAACCCTCCTGCCATGGGCAGGGACACCTCCCACCACACCAGGTTGCTCCAAGCCCCATCCAACCTGGCCTTGAACCCCTCCAGGGATGGGGCAGCCACTTCTTCTCCAGGCAACGAGGTCTCAAGATCGCTATTAAATAGAATCATAGAATCCTCCAGGCCAGAAAGGACCTCCAAAGGTCATCTAGTCCCACCTCCCCGCAGTCACAGGGACACCCCCAACTAGACCAGGTTGCCCAGGGCCTCATCCAGCCTCACCTTGAATATCTCCAGGGAAGGGGCCTCAACCACCTCCCTGGGCAACGTGGTCCAGTGCTCAACCACCCTCAGTGTAAAGAAATTTTTTCTAATATTCAACTCAAATCTACCCTTCTCCAACTTAAGTCCATAATAGGAGATTTCCTCTTCTCATACTACATTTCTTTTAATTCACACTAGATAAAAGTCACGTTTTTGAAACCGGTACTTAGCCCTTGGGTTTCCATCACCCTTTGTCATGCCAAGAGGCTTCCGAGCCCCAGGTAATTTTGCTGAAAGCAGAGAACTTGACCGCGCTTTAAAAACTCAAGGTCGCTTTGTCGTTCCAAAGGGCTGGTTTCAATAAAGTACTTAAATGTAATTTTGACTTCAGTTAAATTATTTCCTAAGTGGGAGCCGAAGGGAAGTCTTCAACTCCAAAAAGAAAAAGACTTCAGTAAAGGTTTCCAAGTTTGGACTCCAAAGCATAAAAAAAGCAAGTGACTGATTTAGCAGAGCATGTCAAATGTTCCTCATTAAGCACAGAACCTCACTAGCCCATGCCATGGTGAAGACAAGTCCTTGTGGACAGGTGGGAACTAATCCATGACTCCTGCTTCAGAGTAACTTCTCTGTCTTAGAAACGGTGGAAGGTCCCCTTCTTCTGGAATAAGAAGTGACATTCTGTCCTGATCTACATAAATCTTCCACCACTGGCAGCCCCTGCTCATAAGCAATTTCCCCGTTTCCCCACCTCATACAGGTTCATGAAGTGTTCAACCTCAAAGTGATGGACAGGGCATGATGGGGTTGGTATTCACGCCACCCACATGCTTTGATGGCTTTCTCTTCTCCAGCTCTCTCTGGTCGGGAGGAAAGGTCCCAAACCTAGTTGTGTCCTCCTCCACCCAGCCCCTTCTCTGGTTCCATGGAGCAGTGTAACCAGAGCCATGGATCAAGAGACAACAGCAGAAAGGAGACTGAAGAGAGGTGTGGAGATGTGGTGCTCAGCTGCAGGCAGGGGAAGGAGCTTGGCCATCCATCAAAAAAAAACCCCATGGCTAATGGCATAATTCAACTGAGAAATGGTTTCGTGGGGAAAGAAGCAGCAAGGACAAGGACGAGGTGAAGAAGACAGACATCGCTGGCTGAGCCAAAAGAGCAGTAAAGCTCTGGACACCAAGAATGAATGGGGGGTGTGTTTCTGTAAATAAATACATAGAATCTGTGTGGGCAACGAGCAAGAGGGAGACGAAGAGGAGGATGACATGGTTAAAGCAGCAGACTGGGAAGATTATTTTTTTTGTACCAGCTCTCTGGAAGGATGGAGGAGAATTTGCCAAAGCTGGAGATAGCAGAGAGGGCTGGGCTCCAGGGTAGGGGCTGAGCTAGGGAGGATGAACGTGTCACCCCTCAGCCTGGCTGGAAGGATGGTTCAGAGGAACCGCAAAGGATGATGCAAAAGAGCAAGTGGCTGGTGTGAAAAATTAAGTCCTCCCTGAAAAATGAAGACCTTGTACCTCCAGGTAAGGCTTCCCAGAGATGGATGGGGAGTAGTGGAGCAGCGAATAAAGGACAGAGCCTGGCCAAGCTTTCATGGAAGAGGCAAATGACAATTACGCCCCAGAGGTAGAAGACAACTGGGCAGACTGGGCGAGCCAAGGGAAAACAAGATCTTATGTAGACAAATGCAACTGGTGGCATCAAAGATAACAGCACATCAAGGCTAAGGCAGAGGAGTTCCTGAGTTTGGCCAGAAGAACTTGCTGCATCTTTGCAAGAGCCGTTTCAGGGTGGTGCAAAAGCAGGAGCTGGACAGAAGAGGCCACTAGGACAGACCCAGAGAAGAGGGGGACAGTAAAGACATGGCATGGGAGATCCAGACACCAAAAAGGACGTGGTTTTGGACATGGAAGGAGGAGAGAAAGCCAAGCATGGGGAAGGGGAAGGCAATCCCGGGGTGACAGCATGAGGTATTCAGAAAATATTAAAAGCCATCGATGAGCAGGTCTCACAGCGATGAGGATTTTGAGTATTGCTGGGATCAGGAGCGAGATGTAATTTGGCTCACAAGCACTTTGAGGCACAGACAAATGTTCCCAACGGAGGGGGTGAAGTTAACGGCAGAGTAGGGCAGGAAAGAGCTTAACGCGGGTCCCTTCCCTGGGAAAATATCTGCTGGCAAACACACGGAAACTGCCGGGTTTCGTCCTCTGAGAAGCAGAAGGCAAATCCTCCCTCACGCTTCAACGTACCCAATCTCATCTCCATACACAGATTTTTTTACCTGGGGCGTAGCCGGGACTGCTGGTCGGATACATGTTTGGGTTGTAGGCTGGGGCAGCGGTGGGATAGCCCGTGGGATAACCTGCAGCGAGAGAAAAAAAGAAGGAAAAAAAAAGAAGAAATTAGCTTTTTGTCAATAGGGAGAGAAAAAGAAGAAGAAAACATCTCTGGAAAGCAATAAGCAACCTGTGTGAGCAAAGAGGCCGGTGGCTCAACTGAAAGGTAAAGGACAGCTGTATCCTCACTTGGCCAGGGTATAGGAAGAACTATCAATCTGCTCTACAGATCTACACGTGACATCATCAATATTTCATGGAATCACAGAATGGTTAGAGTTGGAAGGGACCTCAGAGATGATCCAGTTCCAACCCCCCTGCCATGGGCAGGGACACCTCCCACCACACCAGGTTGCTCCAAGCCCCATCCAGCCTGGCCTTGAACCCCTCCAGGGATGGGGCAGCCACAGCTTCTCTGGGCAACCTCTTCCAGTGCCTCACCACCCTCACACCAAAGAAGTTCTTCCTAATATCTCATCTCAATCTCCCCTTGTCCAATTTAAAAGCATTACCCCTCGTCCTATCACTCCACTTCCTGACCAAGAGTCCCTCTCCTGTTCTCCTTCAGATCCTGGAAGGCTGCTAGAAGGTTTCCCTGGAGCCTTCTCTTCTCCAGGCTGAACAGCCCCAGCTATCTCAGCCTTTCCTCACAGGAGAGGTGCTCCATTCCTCTAATCACCCCTCTAATAACAGGTCCTTGCTGGACCTGTTCCAACAGGTCCATGTCCTTTCTGTGTTGAGGACTCCAGAGCTGGACACAGGACTCCAGGAAGGGTCAAAAAAGATTTCATCTTTTTTCCCCTCGAAAACAAGGCTGATACCCAGAATGCTAAACGCAGGAATGTTCAGTGTGCTCTGAAGGGAAATACCAAGAAAATACACACACTGGACACAGAATCCAGCCATGAAAAACCACCAGCACAGCTGTATTTGAAAGGTTTGATGGCCCCTTGAGGCCACCATGGTTTGATCATCGTGGGACTTTGCATTCTAACAAGCAGAACTCAGCACCCAGCCCGAGTCCACGGTGCTCAGACCTCCTATCAACCGGAGCTTCTTACTAAAGGGAAGGTAGAGACGTTGCAAGAAAACATGCCAGCCCTTATATTCACCCATGGCTGCACAACTGCCATCCCTGGGAGGGACCCGATTACCTGCCAGGCCACCTGGAAGGAACACGCACGGCAGCTCAGACCCTTTTGAAGCCACGTGAGAGTTTAATGGGCACTTTTGGGTTTAATGGGCACCCAACAGGTCCATGTCCTGCACCTTCAGTTTTCATCATCTTCACTCAAATGGGTCATAGGGAGTTCAGGGGAAATCGTCTAAGCAGTCAGCAACGCGGAGTCTTGGAAATCACCGTGCACTGCAGACCCAAGTCTCCGGGTGCACCCACACACAGAGCAGATGGTTAGCACCAAACTTTTACTTCATTAGAAGCTCTTGTCCTCCACGAAGCATAGAATGGTTTTGGTTGGAAGGGACCATCAAGATCACCCAGTTCCAACCCCCCTGCCATGGGCAGGGACACTTCACACCACACCAGGTTGCTCCAAGCCCCATCCAGCCTGGCCTTGAACCCCTCCAGGGATGGGGCAGCCACAGCTTCTCTGGGCANCAGCTTCTCCGGGCAACCTGGGCCAGGGTCTCATCACCCTCACAGCAAAGACTTTCTTCCCCAGATCTCACCTCAGTCTCCCATCTTTCAGTTTAAAACTGTTACCCCTTGTCCTGTTGCTATGGTCCCTCATGAAGAGTCCTTCCCCATGTCTCCTGTAGGCCCCTTCTGGTACTTGAAGACAATTTTAAGGTCTCCCCTGCAGCCTTCTCCGAGCTGAATCCCCCAACTAGGGACAAGGGGTAATGTTTTTAAATTAAAAGAGGGGAGATTTAGATTGGATATTAGGAAGAACTTGTTTGCTGTGAGGGTGGTGAGGCACTGGAACAGGCTTCCCAGAGAACCTGTGGCTGCCCCATCCCTGGAGGGGTTCAAGGCCAGGATGGATGGGGCTTGGAGCAACCTGGTGTGGTGGGAGGTGTCCCTGCCCATGGCAGGGGGGTTGGAACTGGATGATCTTGAAGGTCCCTTCCAACTCTAACCATTCTGTGATTCTATACCTCTCTCAGTCTGTCCTCACAGCAGAGGGGGCTCCAGCCTTCCCAGCATCTTCGTGGCCTCCTCTGGCCCTGCTCCAACAGGTCCATGTCCTTCTTACGTTAGGGACTCCGAAGGTGGACATAGTGCTCCAGGTGGGGTTTCATGAGGACACAAAGATCCACAGAGGCCAACATTCTGCACCTCGGTCTGCCCCATTTTGCTGTTGTTTACCGCCCTACCTCCATCTCTTGGAAGGTCTCCTGACCGAAAACAGTAACACTCGACTAACCCCATCCTTTCTTACATGCTCCCGCGTAAATCCCTCTGACAGACCGAGCGGGGTCTGTGTTAATCTCCCTGTGCTGGCGGAGGAGAGTTTGGCTTTGCTGAGCTTCACCGCCACGGCTGCCGCCCGGCTTTATCTGCGCATCTCCTTGGCCATCGTCCCGGAGCGGAGCCAACCCAACGGGAGACAAAACGACCCTTGGAGAGTCTTTCCAGGCCAAGCTCCGCTGACGCCGTCTGCCAGTTGCCAACGAAGGCTGGAAAGAGGGAATGAGCAGTTGATCCATACCCCATCGGGGTGGGTTTTGTTGGTTTTTTTCTTTTCTTTATTAAATAAAAGCGAGAGTGGGTCTTTTCCCCTCCTCCCCCCTTTCTGAGCAGCAACAGAAACACATGGAAACCTCTCCCTCCCGTGCCCCAAAGCTCTGTGCTCTCCGACGGCGAGCGGATTGCTAAAACCTGGCAGCCGGCACGCAGTGAAGACGACCGCGGCAGAATTCCCAGCTTCATGGGAATAAATCTCATTCAACGCTCCTGACCAGTGTACTGGAATAAATGACTGTATGTTCTACCCTCTCATTTTCATCAGTGATGCATCTGGCTTCTAAATCAGGTTAATTAAAAATTGCTGTAGTTAAACTTGGATAAGCAGCAGTTTAACAGGGTTTATTTNTGTGTTGTCACCGCCCTCAGGAATATATCCAGCCTTCTAGCAACCAAGAAGCTCCTCGGAAAGTTATTTGCAGATCCAGTGATTGCAAGCAGAACGTTAACGATGAAGATCTTAACTCAGAAACAGCCCTGCACTACTCTTTGCTTCTTCAGAAGATAACTATTAATTTCTTTTCCAGGACATTCATCGCTCCAGGGTCTTCCCCTCCCCTGCTCGACCTCGATGATCCCGCTCTGCCTCCCGACTGATCTGGCTTGGGGTGCTAAACATACTCCTGCTTGTTTCTTGACCATGCCAAGAGTATTTTCCCTCATTCATTTCCTCAACCGTGTTTCTACACGGGGTTTTACCTCCTTGGAAATTCATTTAGTAGCCAATGGCTGTGTGTGCTTGCCACGGTTTTGGGAAGTCCCTTGCTCAACACCTAGAGACAGGATCTAGATGACAGCCTCTTGGGGCACACCAAGAGGTTCTTTGGTTTTTGCTGCTGGCAAAGAGCCCAGATAAATCCGGGGAGACCCCAGATAAATAAGACTCCCAGATAAATCCTGTATCCCGCGAACTGCTGCAGGACTTCTTCATATTAGCCCTTAATTACTAAGTCCATAAGTCAACAACCATGACAAACAGAGCCCTGTGTGGTGAAACACAGCAACTATTTCATAGAACCACAGAATGGTTAGAGTTGGAAGGAACCTTCAAGATCACCCAGTTCCAACCCCCNGGTGAAAGGATGCAGCCAGCCCCGCTCTGCTCTATCTTCCACCCCGATCTCATAAACTTTGATAAGTGCCCACCTCCAGCAAGAAAACTTCTCCCTTCTAAGGGGAAACAGAGATGCGAAAGGTGCAGGAGAATTAATGAGGGTTGCTCCTTTTTTTTTGGGACGTGGTGAAAAGAGAGGAGGATGCAGAAGAATCCAGGGCAATTTGTGCCAGGGAAAAAACGTGCTTGAAAACTCCCCACGCTCCCAACCCACTGGGTTGAAAAATACGTGAGACATTTTTATACCTTATCGCTTTGTGAGTTGTTAGGATTTATGTTTGTTGGCTCTTCTTGATCCCCCAAGTGACCACAAATGAGCTTCCCGAGGCAAGCAAAAGCTGCAATGATGGTCCCCACATCTTATATTCCCCCTAGGGTATAAGACAAAGCCTGGATCCACAGACCAGGGATGAGCTCAGGAGTGGTGGCAGCTCCAAAGCATCCAGCATCCCGCTCTGATTTTCCCCCTGGATACCCTAAAAGATCTCCTGTAGATCCCTGGTCTTCCTGGAGACCCCGCTCCCCTCCTGCCATGTTTCTCTTGTCCCTTCAACCTGAATCTGCAAAAATAATAGCAAGTTGGTCTATGTTGAGTGCTGCTAATCTTCATGGGTTTCCTGCTGGAGATATGAAAACATCAGGAGAAGGAAAAAAATATCCTTTACTTTCAGCCTGGAGAAGAGAAGGCTCCGGGAAGACCTTGGAGCAGCCTTCCAGGATCTGAAGGGAGCTCCAGGAGAGCAGGAGAGGGACTCTTGGTCAGGGAGTGGAGTGATAGGAAAAGGGGTAATGGTTTTAAACTGGAAGAGGGGAGATTTAGATTGGATATTAGGAAGAACTTGTTTGCTGTGAGGGTGGTGAGGCACTGGAAGAGGTTGCCCAGAGAAGCTGTGGCTGCCCCATCCCTGGAGGGGTTCAAGGCCAGGCTGGATGGGGCTTGGAGCAACCTGGTGTGGTGGGAGGTGTCCCTGCCCATGGCAGGGGGGTTGGAACTGGATGATCTTGAAGATCCCTTCCAACTCTAACCATTCTATGATTCTACCTGTAGAGATGTGCACCTGATGGGACCCTGTCTCTGCTGGGGCTGGGAGCCTTATTACAGCAGCGATGCAGCAGGAAAGAAAATAAACCAAAAACCTACTGGAGAAAATGTATTAGATTCCTCACCGAAGAAATCAAAAGTTGTTTTCTTGCTCTATTTTAATTTAGTATCATCTCCACAATCAATAGAACCAGGAAAGCCAGTGTTCTTTTAATGTTCTCCCCAAGGAAGAGCCCAAGCTCACCAGCGCTGAGAAGCACTAACCCAACTGCTTTAAAAATTCCAAGGCAATCGCCAGTTGTGCAAAGCGAAGAGCACACGGGGCTTCATCAAGAAGGTATTTTAAAGCCGCCTTTCATTTTTACACGACTTTCTAAATGGTTCTAAACCCACTCCTTTCAGCTCTGCTCACTCCTGTCCTCTTTGTGGCAACGCTGCTTTTGATTAATGGTTTTCAAGCTGCGAGTCCCAGCTACTCCCTCCCTCTTTTTAACGCCCACATCTTTAGGAGATGCATGGCCAGCAGGTACCAGGAGGTGATTCTCCTCTTCTACTCTGTGCTCCTGAGACCCCACCTGGAGTCCCGTGTCCAGCTTTGGAGTCCTCAACAGAGAAAGGACACAGACCTGTTGGAGAGGGTCCAGCGGAGGGCCACCGAGATGATGAGAGGGCTAGAGCACCTCTACTGTGAGGACAGNAAAGAATTTCTTCCTAATATCCAATCTAAATCTCCCCTCTTCCAGTTTAAAACCATTACCCCTTTTCCTATCACTCCACTCCCTGACCAAGAGTCCCTCTCTTGCCCTCCTGTAGGCTCCCTTCAGATCCTGGAAGGCTGAACATCACGCTCCTACGTCAAAAATACAAGCCTGAAATAAATCAGAACCACTTTCAGACCACAGGAAACCTGTGGCTTTGGGTAACCTTTGCCATCCAGCCAGTTACTGCAAGACTTCACAGTTATTTCAGGCAGATGGAAACAACTGTATATTTAGGTCTTCTTTCCTCTTTTTCTTTTTCTTTTTTTTTTTAATTAGGGGGGTTTAACATCTGCTCGGTAGCGCTGCATCTTGCTGACCGCGGTATCTTTTGTTGTTCTGAAAGAAAGTTATGGCCATTTTCCAAATAATTGCATTTGAGATAACTACTGTTCCTATCAAGGAGAGCTTTAATAGCTTCAGAGGTGAAAGGATGCAGCCAGCCCCGCTCTGCTCTATCTTCCACCCCGATCTCATAAACTTTGATAAGTGCCCACCTCCAGCAAGAAAACTTCTCCCTTCTAAGGGGAAACAGAGATGCGAAAGGTGCAGGAGAATTAATGAGGGTTGCTCCTTTTTTTTTTNCCAGGATCTGAAGGGAGCTCCAGGAGAGCAGGAGAGGGACTCTTGGTCAGGGAGTGGAGTGATAGGAAAAGGGGTAATGGTTTTAAACTGGAAGAGGGGAGATTTAGATTGGATATTAGGAAGAACTTGTTTGCTGTGAGGGTGGTGAGGCACTGGAAGAGGTTGCCCAGAGAAGCTGTGGCTGCCCCATCCCTGGAGGGGTTCAAGGCCAGGCTGGATGGGGCTTGGAGCAACCTGGTGTGGTGGGAGGTGTCCCTGCCCATGGCAGGGGGGTTGGAACTGGATGATCTTGAAGATCCCTTCCAACTCTAACCATTCTATGATTCTACCTGTAGAGATGTGCACCTGATGGGACCCTGTCTCTGCTGGGGCTGGGAGCCTTATTACAGCAGCGATGCAGCAGGAAAGAAAATAAACCAAAAACCTACTGGAGAAAATGTATTAGATTCCTCACCGAAGAAATCAAAAGTTGTTTTCTTGCTCTATTTTAATTTAGTATCATCTCCACAATCAATAGAACCAGGAAAGCCAGTGTTCTTTTAATGTTCTCCCCAAGGAAGAGCCCAAGCTCACCAGCGCTGAGAAGCACTAACCCAACTGCTTTAAAAATTCCAAGGCAATCGCCAGTTGTGCAAAGCGAAGAGCACACGGGGCTTCATCAAGAAGGTATTTTAAAGCCGCCTTTCATTTTTACATGACTTTCTAAATGGTTCTAAACCCAATCCTTTCAGCTCTGCTCGCTCCTGTCCTCTTTGTGGCAACGCTGCTTTTGATTAATGGTTTTCAAGCTGCGAGTCCCAGCTACTCCCTCCCTCTTTTTAACGCCCACATCTTTAGGAGATGCATGGCCAGCAGGTACCAGGAGGTGATTCTCCTCTTCTACTCTGTGCTCCTGAGACCCCACCTGGAGTCCCGTGTCCAGCTTTGGAGTCCTCAACAGAGAAAGGACACAGACCTGTTGGAGAGGGTCCAGAGGAGGGCCACCGAGATGATGAGAGGGCTAGAGCACCTCTGCTGTGAGGACAGGCTGAGTGATACATTTCAGAAATTACTTTCAGCAGAGATTTAAACAAGCCTTCCTCTCCCATGGCATGAGGTTTTCTCCAAGCAGAAGGACGTGCTTTCAGCCCACCTTGCTGCTTGCAGAGCCTCAAAGTTCAGGGCCTGGGCCATGCATCTCCTGCTGCCTCAAATGATTCAGATTAGAAGGGACTTTAAAGACCATCCAGTTCCAACCCACCCTGCCATGGGCAGGGATACCTCCCACCACACCAGGTTGCTCCAAGCCCCATCCAGACTGGCCTTGAACCCCTCCAGGGATTGGGCAGCCACAGCTTCTCTGGGCAACCTGGGCCAGGGTCTCACCACTCTCACGGCAAAGAAGTTCTTCCACACTCAGTCTCCCCTCTTCCAGTTTAAAACCCTTCTCCCTTGTCCTTTGGATCCTCTTCCTGATCAAGAGTCCCTCCCCAGCCTTCCTGGAGCCCCTTGAGGGACTGGAAAGGGCTTGAAATTCTGCCTGGAGACTTTTCTTCTCCAGGTTGATCTCCCCCAACTCTCTCAGCCTGTCCTCCCAGCAGAGGGGCTCCAGCCCTCCCAGCACGTCCGTGGCCTCTTCTGGCCCTGCTCCAACAGGTCCACGTCTCTCTCCTGTATTGAACTGTTTGCAGGCATTTCCATGTCAAGCTCTACCCAAACCTCTCCCAAACGCCACTCCTCGGGCATTACAGAGGAAAAGCATCCAGATCTTCAAATGGACCTCAAGCTGCAGGGAGCCCTGTGGCTGGACCTTTCATTCTTACACTGATCGTCCCACGTTACCACCACCATCCCATCACTCATCCCTCTCTCACCACACAACTATTTCAGCCCACTCACGCTAAATGGACATAAAAATAGAGGAAAAAGCTGAAAGCAAGGGTGGAACTGTTCTGAAGAGCAAGTTAATGGATGGTTGAGAGAAGTCTCCGAGGATAATAAATACATTCCTTCCCATGAAAAAGTGCCACCCCCTTATTACCGCTTCAAGCCTCATCAGCCCAAGAGTAGAGCAGTCAAACGAGCACGTATTCAACAGACACAGCAACCCCTTTAAAAAAGGACTTGCTCTAGAATTTGACAACCCACTTGCTTTCCTGGAGACCTTTTACAGTTGGTTCTTTTTTCACCTCAAAGGTCCTTGCCTTTATATAAGCGGCAACTTATTTCTTGCTCGTTACTCGTGACCGTGTAAAACCAGTCGTAAAGTGGACTGTAAAGGCACCCATGGCATTGCTGGCACTGATTTTTTTCCCAATTTTAAACACTGACATATGTACAGACCAGCAGAAGTTGGCCACGGACTCCGGTGAGACGTTCTACTGGACGTGTTAGGGCAGAGCTAGAAAACCACATCTCATCCTGGCAGTTGTCGAGACTCTAAGTCAGCACTGCCACCTGGTCCTACAAAAATTAAAGGACTTTCAATGGGGTAATTTATTGTATCTGCTGCTGAAGGGTTGCCCTTGTGTATTCACGCTGATCAGAGACGTCGTCATCAGCTGCGGACAGACGGCCAAGCCCCCACGGCCTGCAGAGAAGTGGTGGTGGGGAAGGATCTGGAAGATTACGCTGAAGGCAACGGGGCTCTGGCTGTAGTGCGTACGTCCTTCCCATTAGTACAACGTGTTTTGGGCTGTCTCTCTTTGTGAGGCAATCACAGAATGGTTTGGGTTGGAAGGGACCTTCAAAGATCCAAGCCCCCGTCCCTAGACTGGGATATCTTCCACTAGAACAGGTTTCTCCAATCCGGCCTTGAACAACTCCAGGGATGGGGCAGCCACAGCTTCTCTGGGCAACCTGAGCCAGGGTCTCACCACCCTCAACATAAAAAATGCCATCCCTATAGAATAAAAGAATGATATGGGGTTGGAAGGGACCTCTGGAGATCATCCAGTCCAACCCACCTCCTAAAGCAGGTGCTCCTAAAGAAGGTTGCACAGGAACATGTGCAGGTGGGGTTTTAATGTCTCCAGAGAAGAAGACTCCACCACCTCTCTGGGCAGCCTCTGCCAGGGCTCTGACATCCTCAAAGTCAAGAAGTTCCTCCTCATGTTCAGATGGAACTTCTTCTTATCAAGACCTTCTTCTTATCAAGAAGAAGTCAAGTTTGTGGCCATTTCCTCTTGTCCTGTCACTGGGCACCACTGAAAAAAGCCTGGCCCCATCCTCCTGACACCCACCCTTGAAGTATTTCTAGATGTTGATCAGATCCCCTATCAGCCTTCTCTTCTCCAGACTAAAAAAACCCAAGTCCCTCAAACCTTTCACCCTCAGAGAGATGCTCCAGGCCCCTCATCAACTGAAAACCTTCAGTTGACGGATGGCATGGGCATGTGGTACAGACAATTTGTCTCTATTTCACAGGGTCACAACGTTGACACAACAGGCTCCTGCCCACTGGGGCCCCGTGGAGCCAGAGAATCCCAGTTTCTTGGGAATTAGGCAGGAAAAGCAGTGGCTTGGCACAGAGCTCTGAGCCCTTCCAGGGGACCTTGTGGTGGGACGATGCAAAATGTCAGCTTGAAGCTGCTGCCCTCCTCGTGCTAGGGAACTATGAGACTTTATCAAGTATTTAAGGCCAGGCTGGATGGGGCTTGGAGCAACCTGGTGTGGTGGGAGGTGTCCCTGCCCAGGGCAGGGGGATTGGAACACGATGATCTTCAAGGTCCTTTCCAACTCTAACCATTCTATGATTCTATGATTTACAAGACCAAAAAGATATTAAGAAAACGACAGAAGCATCTTTTTTGAGGCTTACATCGCCTTCATTTTGTCTTGCTCCCAGAAAACTTACTCTCGGACTCTTGTTGAAATCCATTACAGTTGCAAGCTCTCAGCCAAAAGAGATGATTCCCATTAATTCCTGTTCCATCTCACTTTCATTTCCCAGCTCCCTCCAAAAGAAACCTCCCAGGCTTTCGTGCAGCTGTCGGGGTTGAGGACGCATTTGTATGAGCAAAACTCATCTTGAAAACCAGGAGCAACCGTCCAAAAGTATTAGGGTGACAGCTGGACTATTTAAGGCACACACTATATATAAACCATAGTGACAGAACTTGACAGACTGTCAATCACTATAACTTCTGGGCGAGAGACATGTGTCATATCCCTTTCCTCTGCTGAGACAGGTCTCCATGGGAGAGGAGTTCTAGAAAACTGTTTAAGTCCCGCCGTATTAACGCTTCCTGCAACTGTTTACTTCATTCTGTATTTTCATAGAATCATAGAATGCTTAGAGTTGGAAGGGACCTCAAAGATCATCCAGTTCCAACCCCCCTGCCCGGGGCAGGGACACCCCCCACCACACCAGGTTGCTCCAAGCCCCATCCAGCCTGGCCTTGAACCCCTCCAGGGATGGGGCAGCCACAGCTTCTCTGGGAAACCTGTCCCAGTGCCTCACCACCCTCACAGCAAAGAAGTTCTCCCTAATATTGAATCTCAATCTCCTCTTCCAATTTAAGACTGCTATCCCTTGTCCTATCTCTCCACTCCCTGACCAAGAGTCCCTCTCCAGCTCTCCTGGAGCTCCCTTCAGATCCTGGAAGGCTGCTAGAAGGTCTCCCTGGAGCCTTCTCCTCTCCAGGCTGAACAGCCCCAAATATTGACATATCCCCTGCAGTGCTTTAGCCACGACAGGCTCTGGATCAAGCAAGAGGACAGACCGTGCCACCAGAATCCAGAACAATAGGAGCTTCACTGTACCACCACGGAATCAACCACCTGCCTGGACAGGATGGTCCTGAGGAAGATCAAGATACAAAAGTATCACTGGAGAGCAAGCTGAATCGAGAAGGTTATTCATTACCAACCAGCTGAGCACAAAGACCAGGAGATATTTCCTGAACACCAGCACTTTGTTCAAAGGAGAACCGTTGCTAAAGTTACAACTGGGCTTCAGGAAGGCCCTCATCAGCTTAATGAAGACTAACCTACCGGTGACTGATGACAGTATCACTTTCCTAGCCCTGCTTGTAAAGCTCTCCTCTCCTGAATGACCAACCAAGGGAAGAACACAAGGCACGAGCGTGCGTTGTCAAGACCTGACTAGCTTTGGTAGGGTCATCCCTTGACCTTGTGGAGACAGACACCATTTTGTGATGGACAAAGTTGACTTTCCCTCTCAGAAGCTGTGCACACCTTCCATTTAAAACGTGATGCCTGCTCCTCTTCTGCTCACGGTGACTATCCACAGCTCATTTTTCATCCTGTCTGGAGGTGTTTTTTTCCCCCCTCTGTCTTTTCTTGAATATTGTAGAACGCATTTTCTGGGATTCTTCTAACATTTGGAAGGTCAGCATGAGGGCATGGCAGGTGAGGAGATGCCACAGCAGGGCTTCTGAGGTGGCAGCTGAATTGATCCAGAATGACAAACTAAAGGGAGGGTACAGTCAGAAAAGTGACAGGGTTGTCCCCTCTGCCTTTTTTTTTTTTCCCCCCAGAAAAAACCCTCCACTTTCCCATGAGTACTCAGAGTCAAATCTGTGTACTTCACCAGCAGAAGTCACCTTCTGCTCTCAGGGGCTTGAAGATGCCAAGTGGTTTGGGGAAAGCGAGCTGGAGCCTTGCTTGATTTATGTATCTTTAATGGAAGAGCTACATACCTTCTCGACACTGAATATGCGTTTCGGTGGCTGAACTGAAATCTGCACC
>VZRU01012902.1:19870-32137 GCA_013398155.1 Pedionomus torquatus
GAGCCTTCTCTTCTTCAGACTGAACAGCCCCAGCTCTCTCAGACTGTCCTCATTGCAGAGGTGCTCCAATCCTCTAATCATCTTGGTGGCCCTCCGCTGGACACATTCCACCAGGTCCATGTCCTTTCTCTGTTGAGGACTCCAGAGCTGGACACAGGACTCCAGGTGGGGTCTTACCAGCACAGAGCAGAGGGGCAGAATCCCCTCCCATGACCTGCTGGTCACGCTTCTGTTGATGCAGCCCAGGATGGGGTTGGCTTTCTGGGCTGCCAGCACACACTGCTGGCTCCTGTGGAGCTTCTCCTCCAGGAGCACTCCCAAGTCCTTCTCCTCAGGGCTGCTCTCCAGCCATTCTCTGCCCAACCTGGATTTGTGCCTGGGATTGCCACGTCCCAGGTGCAGGACCCTGCCCTTGGCTTGGTTGAACTTCATGCCATATGCACTCGCCCACCTCTCCAGCCTGTCCAGGTCCCTCGGGATGGCATCCCTTCCCTCCAGCGTGTCGACCGCGCCACTGAGCTTGGTGTTGTGGGCAAACTTGCTGAGGGTGCACTCTATCCCACTGGCCATGTCTCAGACAAAGATGTTAAATAGCACTGGTCCCAGAACTGACCCCCGAGGAAGACCACTCATCACTGGAGTTCTTTATTCCTATTCCTTCAGAAATTAACTTCTGCCCAGGAGAAACTACAGACGTATTAAGACCCACAGCTGAGGGGTGGCAGCCCAGGGATGTATTGACACAGCACAATTTTCATTTGCTTGCCATAAAACAATGATTTCTATGACAGGCCAGCTCAGCAAAGCAATTACAGCTAATTAAGTAGATTACATTTTACGGTTGAGGTGCATTCTCCTAGTTGCTCAAGCAGATGTGATAAATTTGTGGCAGCTCCTCTCTTGCTTGGTTTTGACAGGGAGAAGCAATCAGGCTTGTTTGAAATACTCCCAAGATTTGCCTGATATCAGTCTGGAGCAATATTTTATGGGGATACAGAATCATGGTTTGGGTTGGAAGGGACCTCTAAAAGCGATCTAGTCCAACCCCCTGCCCTGGGCAGGGACACCTCCCACCACACCAGGTTGCTCCAAGCCCCATCCAGCCTGGCCTTGAACCGCTCCAGGGATGGGGCAGCCACAGCTTCTCCCTGGATAAGCAGGGGACCTCTGACACTCTGAGGATGGACAGCAGGTGTACAGCTGTTGAGGAGGACATAAGGACCTCCTCCAGAGTCATGCCCCAAGCCTGTAACCTCGGCTAACAAGGTTGGAAGACCCTATATGACAAATTAAGAACCCATGGAACACCCCCAGCACTCACCTTCTGGGATCTAAATGCAGGATGGGCAGTTCTGGTACTGCCCGATCAGAAAGGAGCTGGGCACTTCTCGTGTTTCTTAAGAGGAAGTGGAGACCCCACTTTTGAGCCCCTTCCAGTCCCTCAAGGGGCTCCAGTAAAGTTGGGGAGGGACTCCTGATAAGGGAGGGGAGCACTTGGACGAGGGGGAAGGGTTTGACACAAAGAGGAGAGATTGAGATGAGATCTGGGGACGGAATTCTTTGCTGGGAGGGTGGTGAGACACTGGCTCAGGTTGCCTAGAGATGCTGCAGCCACACCATGTGGAAGAACAGGAAAGATTTTAGTAACAAATCTTGAAATATTTATAAATGTTAGAAACAAAACAGACCCTCCTAAAATGCATAATATTATGTGTGGCACTGGAGAGGTAGTAGATTTGTATTCGTGAAGCACACCAGCCCAACGGCGCAAACCAAGGAGACCAGAAGAAACTATTAAACAAGTAAGTACTGTAGCTACACCATCACACGCTGTTCACATTTCTGCGGTCCTTTGACACTCAAGCCCTGACCCCAAAGGATCTAATGTAGTCACCTGGGTCCAGATTATTTAGGAAAACTTATTTCATAGAGCCATCCAATGGTTAGAGTTGGAAGGGACCTTCAAGATCATCGTGCTCCAAGCCACCTGCCCTGGGCAGGGACACCTCCCACCACACCAGGTTGCTCCAAGCCCCATCCAGCCTGGCCTTCAACCCCTCCAGGGATGGGGCAGCCAGAGCTTCTCTGGGAAACCTTTTCCAGTGCCTCATCAGCCTCACAGCAAAGAAGTTCTCCCTAATATTGAATCTCAATCTCCCCTCTTGGACTCCAACCATTTGAGACAGGGGCTGGATGCCTGGCATGCTGCCTGTGCTTTGCATTGCACCTAATTTCACACCAGACCAGATCTGATTGAGTTGGAATTGTTCAGAAATTAGTCAAAGTCTGGATACTACTCTGCAAAATTCCCTTGGGAGTTCTACCCATGGCTGGATGGGATTTCTCCTCCCTGTTGCACCTCTGAACTGCTGCAGGTCAGATCCCTCCCTCAAAATCAGAGAGGGCAAAAGCAGGAGAGGGTCTGGGGGCAAAATTTGGCTGTGGCCACCCGGTGAGGGTGATAAAGGCCAGACTTGTGAAGGTTGGCTTCAATTGCAGAGAACCAAAAGGACCAGGATCAGAAGGACCTGGGCGTGCTGGTGGACAGTTGGCTTAACAGGAGCCAGCAGTGTGCCCAGGTGGCCAAGAAGGCCAACAGCATCCTGGCCTGGATCAGGAACAACATGACGAGTAGGACTGGGAAGTGATGGTGCCTCCATACAGGGCACTGGTGAAGCCTCACCTTGAGTGCTGTGTTCAGTTCTGGACCTCTCATTACAAGAAGGACATTCAGGTGCTTGAAACATGTTCAGAGGAGAGCTACTAAGTTGGTGAGGTGTCTGAAGAACAAGTCTTATCTGTAAGGAGAGGCTGAGGGACCTGAGCATGTTTAGTTTGGAGAAGAGGAGGCTGAGGGGAGACCTCCTTGCCCTCTACAGCCACCTGAAAGGAGGTTGTAGAAAGGTGGGCATTGGCTTCCCAAGTGAGTACGACAAGACCAGAAGAAATGGTCTGCAGTTTCGGCAGAGAGGCTTTAGACTGGATATTGGGAGAAATTACTTGACTGAGAGGGTGGTCAGGCACTGGAGCAGCCTGCCCAGGGAGGTGGTGGAGTCACCATCCCTGGAGGTATTGAAGAAACATGTGGATGTAGCACTTGAGGGCATGCTCTAGTGCCTGAGATGGTAGGGTGTGGGTTGTGTTTTTGTGTATGATTGGACTTGGTGACCTCAGAGGTCCTTTCCAACCGTGACAATTCTGTGATTCTGTAAAGGATTTGAGGATTTTATGCTTCTGCTCCTGACTATCCTCCCAAGAATTAAATCCAAAAGTCGATTTCTTGGCAAAAATGTAGGGGGGGACTTTGCAAATCCGTAATGAGTCATTGTGCCGCAGGTAGTGAGGCTGGCTTAAAAATAACACATCCACCAGCACGTCTGGGAAATGGAAAGGAAAAAAGAAAAGTCACCAGTTCCCTCCAGGAATAGCAAATTATAATAATGGATTGAGATGGAAAAGGGAAGGAATAAAAAATAAAAATAAAAATGAAAACCTCAGAAGTCAGACGAGCAAAAGGCATTATGTCAAGCAAAATAAAAGTCAGATGGTTCCCATCAGCCTCCTTCTGTACAGTGAGCTGCTGGAGAGATAAATTAGTTTTAAAATAAAATAAAGAAGAAAGATGACTAGTTATGGTTTACTCAAAATAGCAGCACGCTTCAGTTTCACCAGCAGAACCTGAGGAGCATCAATAGGGAGAAGAAAGAGCCATCCAGAGGAATCTCTCAGATGGTCTTAAAATTCTTACCAAAAAAAAAGCCAAGAGTAGAAAACTGCCACTGATTCATCACACCAAAACACAGAAACATAGAAAGGTTAGAGTTGGAAGGGACGTTCAAGATCATCCAGTTCCAACCCCTTGCCATGGGCAGGGACACCTCCCACCACACCAGGTTGCTCCAAGCCCCATCCAGCCTGGCCTTGAACCCTCCAGGGATGGGGCAGCCACAGCTTCTCTGGGAAACCTCTTCCAGTGCCTCACCACCCTCAAACTTTCTAAGAGATAATCTGAGGCAGTTGAAAATGGAAACACAGGAATGTATCTGCATGCTGGCTGCTATTCATGCAGCAGGTGACCAATACCCCCAGGTCCTTTTCTGCCAGGCAGCTTTCAGCTCGCTGGGGTATTTGGAAGTGAGGGTACAAGGAACAGGAGAAGGTAAAACCATTACAAAAAGATGATGGACCCAGGGGAAAGAGGTTTCCAGTATCTCCACAAACGGGTGCAAGGGAGCAGGGCAATGGGTTAATCCTGAGCGGTTCCTGAAGAACTGAAGGCTTCAAGAGGCCTCAATGAACAAGACTGGCCCCCCTGGGGCTACCACAAGCTGCAGGAGGGTCCAGTTTAATGGCATTAACTTTCTCCAGCTTGGACCCGTTCCTTGCTTGATGTATTTTTTTGAGGGATGAGCAGCAGAGCCTCAAAGGGACCAGCAGTTTGGTGGCCTGTGGCCAAAGGATGTATCTCTGGGGAATCTGTGGAGGCCTGCAGCCAAAGGGATCTCTCTGGGGAACCTGGTGCTCCATCTAGAATATCATGAAGACCTGTTAAACCACTGCATTTTCCCTTCAGCTTTAAAAGATGCCAAATACTCACTTCATATACACCTATGAAAAAATAAATATGCATCAAGCCAAAAATTCCTTTTTTTTTTTTAAAAAAAAGATGCAGGTTTTTTTCCCCACGTGGTTGGAAAGCGCATATTAAACATCCCTTCATGCTAAATTATTTCCCCTGCAATGTGTTTTTAAGCATCATTATACGAAGCAGTTGCTCACTTTTCAGCCGATTCTTCAAGGGACTGACTGTAGGAAGGATAGTTGGAATTAGCATCCTTTTAATCAGCACAGCTGAAATCAGCCCCCTCGTTACCAACTGAATTAAACCAACCAAGAAAGGCCGAGTTCACAGAGATGTCCTTCAAACCCAAAGGGACTTTGGCCTTCATTAAGTTAAAACTCACCAGAAAGGATGAAGTTTTAGCAACATCAGCTGAAACAAAACTCGAGGACCCACGACCTTCGTGGATCTGCCCGTGTGGGCACAAGGAAGGTCTCTGAGGAAGCACTTCCACACGCACCACGCTCCAAAGAAACCAGCAAGCAGGTTTCCTATGGGAATCTCATTTTATTCAGGTTGATTTGAGAAAGAGCATCCTCTCCTGAAGGGAGCCTACAGGAGAGGGACTCTTCGTATTGATAGGACAAGGGGTAATGGTTTTAAACTGGAAGAGGGGATAGTTAGAAGGGATATTAGGAAGAAATTCTTTGCTGTGAGGGTGGTGAGGCACTGGAACAGGTTGCCCAGAGAAGCTGTGGCTGCCCCATCCCTGGAGGGGTTCAAGGCCAGGCTGGATGGGGCTTGGAGCAACCTGGGGTGGTGGGAGGTGTCCCTGCCCAGGGCAGGGGGCTTGGAACTGGATGATCTTGAAGGTCCCTTCCAACTCTAAACATTCTATGATTCTATCCTTGTGAAACGTTTTGAAGAGATTTTGCTCCCCCTTTTAATGCAAACAAGTGCCAATTCCAGGTCACCAAGGTGGTCACATCCAGAGGCCGTTCTCAGTGCACGGTGACATCTCAGTTGTCCTTGCTGGCCCAAGCAGACTAGACTTCGGTCAAATAACCACCAGGCACCTGGAGCTCCTACAGCCCTGGTCAATACTAATGAACTTCTGTATATTTACAGGTAGAAAATCAATGCATTACAATTAATTTATACTGAGTCATCTCCTTGCAGCAAGCGATTGTAGGGAAAACCACAATCAAATAATAGCTTCATTTTCCAAGTGAAACTCTAAAATGTAATACGCATCCCCTGGCATCATGTCAGCAATGGGTCAAATCTAGGTTTTTGTACCTGAATAAAACAAAATTAGGTTTTAAAACACTGAGAAAACCAAAATACAGCTGAAGTCAAAAGAATTCTTACCATTGCTAGCAATGACTGGGTTTCCTGCCCAGCCACCAAGCTGCTTGAGCTTGGGCTGGTACAACCGACCTCCTATGAAGAGCCAAGTGGAGAACCCTGGAGAAGAGGAGGCTCTGAGGAGACCTCATAGCAGCTCATTTCCAGTATCTAAAGGGGGCTCCAGGAAGGCTAGGGAGGGGCTGTTCACAAAGGCCAGCTGTGATAGGATTTTCCACCTCTGAGGGTGGTGGAACACTGGACCAGGTTGCCCAGGGAGGTGGTTGAGGCCCCTTCCCTGGAGATATTCAAGGTGAGGCCCTGGGCAACCTGGTTTTGTTGGGGGTGTCCCTGCAACTGCAGGGAGGTCGGACTAGATGACCTTTGGAGGTCCCTTCCAGCTTGGATGATGCTAACCCTTCAATAGTCAGATCGTTAATATCCACTGTCTTGCAACCAGCACCCAGCAGGAGCTGTGGCCATCCAGGCACTCCCTACAAATGCTCTTAGGGTTTGTGTCCATCTCACATCCAGCACCACTTCAAAGGAGAGTCATAGAAGCATCAAATCATGGAATCATAGAGTCATGAAATGGTTTGGGTTGGAAGGGACTTTAAAGATCACCCAGTTCCAAACCTGTGCTATAGGCAGGGACACCCTTCACCAGACCAGATTGCTCAATGTCCCATCCAACCTGGCCTTGAACCCTTTCTCCACAGATGGGGCTACCACAGCTTCTCTAAGCAACCTGGGCCAGGGTCTCACCACCCTCAGCGGAAAACATTTCTTCCTTGTGTCCAGTCTCAGCCCAATTTCAATGTAAAGGGGCTGCCCCTTCTCCTGTCACCACAGCCCTTGGTAAAAATTCTTTTCCCATCTTTCTTCAAAGCTCCTTTTGTATATTGAAAGGTCTCCCTGGAACCTTCTCTTCAAATTCCCCCCCCAACTTTCTCAACCTGTCCTCATAGATGAGGGGCTCCAGCCATCTGATCATACTTGGTGAACGTACAAAACCTACATCCTTACCAAACTAATGAAATCAGAGATAAATTTAGAATATAAAGGCAAGAAAAAAGGGGAGACTCTATGTCAAGCAAAGGCAGAAGTCCTCAAGCCCTTGAAGCACCAGTGCCAAGACCAGTTATGTCATGAGACACTTAGAAAACGTCATATCAATAGAAGCAGAATTTGCTAGTATTTTATCCCAGAATTCACACCTGTGCTTTGTGAACTGGTGCTGTTCACCTCGTGTCTGAAGAGAGTTCAAGCAAAGCTGGTGTTTAAGGTACAGCACTTCCTCAGGGATGATGGAAAGTATCTCCCCCCATGAATTTCCTACCTGGTACCTGGAGAATGGAACAGATCCCTGCTTAGATATGCTGGGAATGAACCAATAGTGGAAAGACCATCCACCACCTCGGGAACCAACCCCATTCTCAACTGGTGGATTCTCACATGAGTATCAGCTGCACAGCAGGAGAAACCCCTGGTAGGGTCCACTACCCCTCAAGGGCACCGAAATTATGACCAAGCAATTTTAGCAGATAAACCACAGAAAAGTTGAAAAAGCCCAAGGCCTTGGCAATCCCATTTTAGGAAGAACTTCAAATCCCCCTCAAGATCTAATGATCCCTTGGGCTTTTCCATCGTTCTTCCATAGCAGAAAGGTAGAGGGGGAAAAGCTGAAGACATTCCCACTGGTCCTACTGCACTGATTTTTCTTTTTAGCTCTACCAAGAGCTTGGCAGGTTTCTGGTATATCAAGATGGATCCATCACACACAGGCAAAGGGTTTACAACAGGGATATTAACTGCAATCAAAAATTTTCCATAAAGAGGACAGAGAATAAAAATCACAGGTTTTTTTCCTCTTAAAAAAAATCCAGGGACAGACTTTAAAAAAAAAAAAAGTAGAATTACTCTGGATTTACTCCTCCATGATGATAGAAATGGTGCTCAAGAACCAGCTGTGTGAAGTGCAGAAGAAAGTTGCCGCCTGGGCTGAAGAAAGCCACAGTCGGATCCATTCCAAGGAGCTCCTCCATCCTGCAGAACCCATTAACTTCTGGATTTCCTCAACTGGCTGCTGATGTTTTCCTTCAGAGTTGGCTGCAGCCTTCAAACAGAGTAAGGGAAACCGAGAGAAGCAATAAAGCTATTTTTCTGCCAATTTTCTAAATATGCTTGTATGTATTTATGTATTTTTGGCAGTGCTAAACTACTCCCTATGTTGTCCAACCCATTTTAAACAGCCACAGCTCACGCCAACATGATTTCTGGTGGATACAAGTTGTGATAGCTGCTAAGACACTTGCATATTTGAGCTGAAGTACAGGCAGAACCTGCACATCTAGCACACCCTGGGATGAAAATGATCTACTTTCTACACCCTCCTTTCAGGTAGTTGTAGAGAAGCAGGGATCAGCCTCTTCTCCCAAGTCACAGATGACACGACAAGAGGAAATGGCCTCAAGTTGCACCACAGGAGGTTCAGATTGGATGACAAAGACTTTGAGGAGAAACACTTGGGAGGGCTTGTGGAAGAGAAGCTCCACATAAGCCGGCAGTGTGTGCTGGCAGCCCAGAAAGCCAACCCCATCCTGGGCTGCATCAACAGAAGCGTGACCAGCAGGTCATGGGAGGGGATTCTGCCCCTCTACTCTGTGCTCATGAGACCCCACCTGGAGTCCTGTGTCCAGCTCTGGAGTCCTCAACACAGAAAGGACACAGAACTGTTGGAACAGGTCCAGTGCAGAGCCACAAAGATAATCAGAGGACTGGAGCACCTCTGCTGTGAGGACAGGCTCAGGGAGCTGGGGCTGTTCAGCCTGGAGAAGAGAAGGCTCCAGGGAGACCTTAGAGCAGCCTTCCAGGATCTGAAGGGAGCTCCAGGAGAGCTGGAGAGGGACTCTTGGTCAGGGAGTGGAGTGACAGGACAAGGGATAACTGTTTTAAGTTGGAAGAGGAGATTGAGATGAGATGCGGGGAAGAACTTCTTCACTGTGAGGGTGGTGAGGCACTGGAACGGGTTGCCCAGGGAAGTTGTGGCTGCCCCATCCCTGGAGGGGTTCAAGGCCAGGCTGGATGGGGCTTGGAGCAACCTGGTGTGGTGGGAGGTGTCCCTGCCCATGGCAGGGGGGTTGGAACTCTATCTTTAAGTTCCCTTGCTCCTGTAACCATTCCATGATTCTGATTAAAGCTTTTTAGTGACTCAAAACAGGAAGCAAAGCTTTATAGCAGAACGCTTGGTGCAGGAGGAGGTTTTTATTTCATAGAATAATTCCAGGATCTAAAGGGGGCTCCAGGAAGGCTGGGGAGGGGCTGTTCACAAAGGCCTGCTGTGATAGGACAAGGGGCAATGGACTTAAGTTGGAGAAGAGTAGATTTAAGTTGAATATTAGGAAAAAATTCTTTANAAAATGTCTTTCCTCTGAGGGTGGTGGAACACTGGACCAGGTTGCCCAGGGAGGTGGTTGAGGCCCCTTCCCTGGAGATATTCCAGGTGAGGCTTGATGAAGCCCTGGGCAACCTGGTCTAGTTGGGGGTGTCCCTGCGACTGCAGGGAGGTGGGACTAGATGACCTTTGGAGGTCCCTTCTGGCCTGGAGGATTCTATGATTCTATCAACAATCCATCTCTGCAGACAGAGCCATGAATAGCCCCTCACCTCCAGCTGCAAATTCAGGGCTCTTCTCTGCCAATCCTCACCCCTCCTTAAAACGTCTATTCCCATCACGGATCACCCTCTGGTTCTACCGAAATGCCCGTATTTTAATCTTTGAATATTAACGACTTCTCTTGTCGCACACTTCAAAAGGGAAGGCGCCACTAAGAAACAAATAATTTGAGGTCAGGGTATTTCCCTGTTCAGCTCAGAAAATGAAGAGGTGATATTGCTCCCTCCTCTCCCAAACCTCGACTCTTGTGTGCAAATTTTAATTGCTTTTCTGACATCTACAGAACGTAATCTTCTTTCTGTGTTGTTCCTCGGATTAGGGCAGTACGGAGGTAAAGCTATTTTTGATTAATATGGAAATCATAAATTACTTTTGAGAGAAAACTGGGGACTGTACCTAATACTACTTCATCTTTGGGGAATTACAAATCTGAAGAGTAACGAGAGAGCTGGCAGCTCCCTAAGTCTTCCGACCTGGGCAAAACGTGCTTAACGATATCTAAAAATCTATTCTGGTGGAAAGACGAGACGAATGGAGTTAAGAAAGGGCTCAAGCAGAAGACAAAGAAAGTCAAACCCCGCCCCAGAAGAGTGAACATCAGTTTATCTGAAAGGAAAAAAAAAAAAAAAAAAGGAAATGAGGCCATAAGCTGCAAGGAGAGCAAAGTTCTGAAGGTTAAATTTATTTCCAGTTTAAATCTAGTCTTGCTAAAATTCAAATTTTCCCCATGAACATTCAACTGAATTTCTAATGGGTGAAAAGATGAGGAATATGGTGGCATCCAGCTACTCCTATTTGTGCTGTAGGAAGAATTTGGAGATAAATACCAAGCTATTCTGGATGGAAAACCTTAGCTGACTTCCAAACCATTGCTTCTGAAGAGCCAAGCCTCAAAAGGCATCCATTCTCTAAACTTTGACAAACTTTAAATGACAAGATAGAATCATAGAATGGTTAGAGTTGGAAGGGACCTTCAAGATCAACTAGTTTCAACCCCCCTGCCCTGGGCAGAGACACCTCCACCACACCAGGTTGCTCCAAGCCCCATCCAGCCTGGCCTTGAACCCCTCCAGGGATGGGGCAGCCACAGCTTCTCTGGGCAACCTCTTCCAGTGCCTCACCACCCTCACAGCAAAGAAGTTCTTCCTAATAGCTCATCTCAATCTCCCCTCTTCCAGTTTAAGACAGTTATCCCTTGTCCTGTCACTCCACTCCCTGACCACGATTCCCTCTCCAGCTCTCCTGGAGCTCCCTTCAGATCCTGGAAGGCTGCTCCAAGGTCTCCCCGGAGCCTTCTCTTCTCCAGGCTGAACAGCCCCAACTCCCTCAGCCTGTCCTCACAGCAGAGGGGCTCCAACCCTCTAGTCATCTCTGTGGCCCTCTGCTGGACCCGTTCCAACAGTTCTATGTCCTTTCTCTGTTGAGGACTCCAGAGCTGGACACAGGACTCCAGGTGGGGTCTCACAAGCACAGAGGGGCAGAATCACCTCCCATGCCCTGCTGGTCACGCTTCTTTTGATGCAGCCCAGGATGGGGTTGGCTTTCTGGGCTGCCAGCACACACTGCCGGCTCATGTGGTGCTTCTCATCCACGAGCATGATAAACCTTTCCTAGGTGAAACCCAAAGTGCAGCAGCAATGGAATCCATCATATGGTACCCAAGACATGTAGGTACAGGTATTCTTCAAACAATATTCTACATCTGATGGCCACAACATACAAAAATAGCACATTTAAGCCACCTCACACAAATACAAAGAGCGAGTAAACCATGCAATACATCCAGCAGGTTAAGCAGCATTTTATCTATTAGCTTCAAACAAAGCTCTCTGAAGGCACAACAGGACAATTTGCTTAAGAATGACATTCCCTAAGCAAACTGGAAGCTCATGGCACATACTGGGAGCCAACAAGTCTATCATGGTCTTGGCTAGGTGGGCCAATGACAAGATGACAGATACCTCTCCCCAACCACTCACTCCACAGAGAGGAAGAAAAGAGAAAAAGAGATTGATGAGCTCTGGAAAAAACAAATTACCTCATGAAAAAATAATGGAATAAATAAAATATATATAAATATGTACCAAACTGTATCAAGTTCCTAGGAAGGTGTCACTGGCAGGTGTTGAGAGCATTCCAGACTGGACTTAGTGACAAATAGGAACTGGATTCTAGAACCCACTTCCTTGACCCTTCAGACATTGAAGAACTGGAACCACTAAAGAAAAGCCCTTGAAGAGGAGCCAACCCAAACTTTTTGATTCCTCAGCTTTCATATCAAGCATGGCTGATGAGATGAAACACCCTATTGGCCAGTTTGGGACACATGACCTGTTCACTCCTCCCCATAAGTGCAACTTCTCCATGGGGTAAATAAATAACCTATTCAGCTGACTGGTTGCAACAGCAGCAAGTATAAGTAGGAGCCTTTTCCAGTCAACCAGAGGGTGGCTTTGGTCCACCTCAAATGAGGTAATTGCTAGTAATGTGCCTAGGTGATTAAGAAGGTCAGCAGCATCCTGATCTAGATCAGGAACAGCATGGTAAGTAGGACTTGGAAGGTGTTCATTCTCCTCTGCTTGCCACTGGTGAGGCCCTACCTTGAGCGCTGTATGCAGTTTTGGGCTTCTTACCACAAAAAAAAAAAAGATCTTTAAAGGGCTGGACAATACCAGAGAAGGGA
>VZRU01012903.1:0-20328 GCA_013398155.1 Pedionomus torquatus
ATCAGTAGTGGATAATAATCTGAGGACCTTAGTAACCCAGGAAGTTTCCTGGTGACACCTTTCACCCGGGCTGCAGGAAGGCAACCGACCTCCCTCTGAGGAAGGCCAGAGGCCGCACGCGCCCTCCACTTCCTGTCCCGCCCCCCCGCTTCCCGGCCAGCTCCCTGCTGCTTCCTGGGCGTGGCTCACGTGGGGTGGAACGCACGTGTCCCAGCGAGAGCCGGGGAGAATTAACCCTGTCCCTCCCGGATGCCAGCACACCAGCAAAGATATTAAACGGTTCCAGTCCCAGTGGTGACCCCTGAGGAACGCCATCTCGTCACTGCTCGCCACTTGGACGTCTTTGAGTACAGCTGTTAGAAAGTTATGGCCTGATTGTACTGGAAAACCAACTACAGAAGTTTGGAAGTTATAATATTCCAAAAGTAAATGTTTGTTAGTTTAGTAGCTGAGATAAGAAGCCATCAGTCAGGTAATCAAACCTTTCTTCCAGATTTCAGCACATACTTTTTTTATCAGTGATGAAATAATTGTTCTAAACTGAACGTTGCTGTTAAACGTCATTTTACTTTCTGTCCTTCTCCCTCATCTCATTCAACATAAAAGGTCCCATTTAATTGCACGGGGCAGATGTTTCTATATCTGCTGCCAGAATTTAAATTATAAAGCACTTAAATGTTTATTGAGAGGGAGAGCCACAGTATTGCTGTTCGGAAGAGAATGTCTTGGAAGGCAGAGTCTCTGTGTTTCAGTCCATGCTTCAGTACTTCAATTTTAATTTAAGACTGATTATCTGAAGAGTAATCTACTGCTGGGTGGTTAGCAAATCCCTCAGGAAAGTCAGAGATGTGGTAATGGTTAAGGGCAGGATATGAGAGAAAGGGAGAAGGGCTTATATGAGGACACCAAAGAGGGACAAGGAGGATGTTTCCTCAGCTGCAGGAAAGAGGGAGTTCTGGTGTCTTGTGTGGTTGCATGTTGTAGTACAACAAAAATGATGGAGAGCAGGAAGATGCAGTTTAACATTACTCTGGGCGGTCTCTGTATTTCAGTGTACTTCTCCCTGTATTTCGGTGGAGGGCAATAGGAGGAAACTGTTCAGAGTTAGCAAGATTCTTTGAAAGACAGTGTCTGATGCACAGCAGAGCAAGGAATCAGGACCAGTGCCAACGTTCTCCTTTTTTCTTCAAATTTTGTTTAGACGTTTTCCAAATAAATTAAAATATTGTCCATGTTTTACCTTTTGCCTTGATTTTTCATGGTCCTCTTCTTTTACAATGATCAAATGTGATTTGAGAACAACACAGTTTCTGTTAGACTAACAAGAAATAATTTGTAATTATTTATGCGCCACAAAACCTTTCACCAGGAAGATTTTGACAAGTAAATTAACTCTTCAGCTGTATCCATTTTGGATTCTGTAATCCTGTATACTGTCATTGAAATTATTAAATCAAGATTGCTTAAACTACCTGTATTAATGTTGCATTAAAGTAATTGCTTTTATTTTATTTTTTAATAGATTAATTCTGAGATGAAGCAACTGAATGCAAAAAGTGGGGACTTGGGTTACAGTTTATGACAAACCTTTGCAAAGGAACTTTGCAAAAAATTTAAAATCTAGATTTATTTTTTTTTTAATATGTGTAGAATCTAGAGGGGTTTGTAGTTTTACTTATATTGTAAATAAATAAAAAATACTGTTTTTTTTTTTTAACAGGAAGCACGCCATTCAGCCTGGAATAAAGTAATATGTGTCTCATATGTGAGACTCGAGAAAAAGTCAGTAAAATTAAGAACAAGAAAACTATTAAGTTTTCATGGAATTTCCACTGAGGTATGGGCTGAAGCTGTACAAGAAAGGGAATCTGAAGTCTGTTAACATGTTGATAATATATGTAAGAATTGAAGAGTCCCTTTTGTTGGACACAGCTGTCCATGGACTATATTTCCAGATCCTGGAAGATGGAAGAGGTTGGAGATGGTGGTGGTTGAAACATAGTTTGATTTGGAAATACTGCCAACTGCCTGGTGAGATTTGTACTCCTACGCACATTGTGTCCTATTTTTCTGTCTCCCCTACTGCCTGGTATGTTCTAGGAGGCACCACAGACACGGGGCTCTAGTGATATTATACCAAAATGGAATAGTAGTCTGACTAGGAGTTGTAGACCACAGAAGGGAAGAGCGGCTTGAGGAATTAATTGTAACTATAGATGCATTTCCATACATATTTCTGTTGTCATCTGGTTGTCACTTTTGAAAAATAGATTCTTTTTAATGCTGAAATCCTGGGGAAAAAGAATTCCTGTAGAGGCTGAAAAAACAGTTCCTACCTGACTGCAGTTAAAATTCTGCATTATTTTGTCAGCCCTGTTTCTAGCTGTTCAGCCCATTCACTATGGTTTCTTAAAGAGGACTCTCAATTTCTCCATTCAGGCCTTCACTCTTCTTAAGTGTAGCTAAAATACCACTGTGAATTTCACCCAGGGATCATCAAAATCACTGGAAACATAAGTACTACATCAGACTCTAAGGTTTTATGTGCTTGAACTTCACATTTTAAAGTCTTTTGATGTCATATACACAAATATCTCGTAATAGTAATTACTATAATAGTAACTTTTGTCTCATGAAGATAATTCTCAGCGTTCCCTATTTAATTTGCTATAATTATATACTCAATGTACTGCTAATAAATATACTCTTTCAACACATCTGTATATTTGAGAGATATATACATATATATATATTCAAATGGGGGGGAAAGCAGTAGAAGTCAAGAATTCTACAACATCTAGTATTAATGCTTTATCAAGTATTGTACTACATTAAAATTTTGGCATGAAACTGAGACATGAGGATGCTTAGAAATGCTAAACAGTTGTGACAGTAATTAGTATACACCACTCACACTATTCTGTTTCCAGAGCTAAGAATTTAAGAGTTGCTCTGAAGTAACTGAAGAGACATTTGCATAGTATGTAGGTGTCTCTGTGGCCTAAACTTTCTTTCTTGGAAAATTCTGACTGCTGTATCCTGAGAACTTTTGGTAGCTTCAGGACATGCAGAAGCGGATGGCAGCTAGAGCTAGCTGCTAACACACTCCTTTGGGGAAAGTTTGGATTTTGGCTTCCTGCTCCATCATTTTCACTGCCCTTCCAAGTTAAGTCAGTAGTTGTTTTCTGCTGAAAACGGGAATGCTGCTAACCAAACTCCTACTTGGCTGACCAGGTATCTTCTAATCAAAGAGCCATCAACTTTGCTGCTGCTGCTGTTGGATATGATCTCAAAATGTTGCTTCTATTGCTGGTGCTACTATTAAAAGAAAAAACCCTCTTCTTGTTAACATATGGATAAGGGTTGACTGGTAGTGGGTACCAGTCTTACTGAGTGTCAGGAATGCAAACATTTAAAAACAAGAATTAGTTTTCCAGCTATACAGTGTTAATTCTGTTAATTCTGCCTGCTTGGGTCACTCCCACACTAGACCAGTAACACTAACATTTGTCTGAGTGCTGGACTCATTAGGAGCTACTTATATCTGCCCAATCATCAAGACTGTCATGAGGAGTGGGTAGGACCTTGGATTCACCCTCTGCATGTGCTTGACATGTAATCCTACTTTACACGTGCCAGGAATTATACAGCAGTTTATACCATCCCCAATCTCATGATGCTTTGCAGTAGGCCTGAAGGTCTGCTTGTGTATGTGCCTTCAGATTGCAGTACCTATAGCTAATAATATAGATACTCCTACAATTTACAGCTCCTTTGCTGTCACATCTGTCACATCACATCATGTTTAGCCATCAGGAAACTTCACAGCCTATGCTCATCTCTGACCTAACTGTACGCAGCTTTCTGGGCTCTTTTTCAAACATCATTTCCAAATTGAATTCTGAAATGTGCCACAAAGGTTTCAAAAAGTCCAGGTCTTTCTTTGGGTCATCATATGGCTTTATGTAATTAAACAGCTCAAATATGCATTGATACGCCTTTAGAGACTGTATTCACCATGCTGCATTCTGCAGAAAACTACATGTAATGTGAGGAAACAATATATAAAAGTTAAAAGAGTATTACATAACTTAGGCCTTTAGATGTGTAGACAGCAAGCAGCTTTATAGACTATGATAAAAACACCTAATTCTGCTACTGTTGCTATGAGCCACACACTTCTGACTTTGCTTTACATTCATGTTGATGGAGAAAGCATTGGAAATGTAAAAATTCCTTGAATTAAAGATGAAACTAGTCTTTCTATGAACTTAGATATGAAGCTGAAAGTATCTAGCTCCACAGCTAAATCATGTGGACTACCTAGTTACAAATTGTATGTTCTTCCTCAGCTACGTTTTCTGACTTGGGATGTGTTGGTATTTTTTCCTATGCTTTTCATTTCCTATGCTTTTCCCTTTCCTATGTTTTTCATTTCCATTCACTCTTTATTCCCAGTTGTATTACTTTGTTTGAATTAGTGTTGAAAAACATACACGGTGACCTACTTTCAAGTATCTAGTTAATATCTTATGCTGTGGATGTAGATGTGGTTTAATCCTTTTAAAGCAGACATGCAAAGGCATATTTATGTATCTGTAGTACAAAGAATTGTATGAGTATGCAGCTATAGCAGATAGTATAATGTATTTTACTATGTATTATTTTTATTATGTATATGTATTGAATTACTGCAGAAATTCTTAGTCTGTGCTTTGTGAGTCACCACCAGGAGGTCCTTTGACATCTGAGTTGATTCTCCAAAATATTTTCACTTGCTAAACTTAATTAAGAGCTGTATTAAGGATATTTATATTACCGTTTCTCTGTAATTACAGTTGCTAAAAGGATGCTATTCTTTTGTGTAAAGGTAATAAAATGTTCACAAATTGCCTGGCTTTCATACTGTGGATAATATCAGATGAAGCTTGAAAGTCTTTAAATTAGTGGATTATAGTAAACAAATATTTCTTCATAAGGATGGTTACATATTATAATTGCATTCAAATTTATTGAAAAAAAAATAATGCATTCTGTAAAGAATCCATTTAATAGATGGAACATCAGATTGGAGTAGCTCCAGAAAATTAATTTGCTGGTTCTCCTGAGCAGGAAATCTACCTGATTGTAGTGATCTGATGGTCCAAAGAAGGCTGGACAGCAGATTTGTAGTGCAGAGCAAAAATACTGAAAAATGCTGGAAGAGGACTTAAAAGTTACATTTGCCAGACTTGCTACACACTAACTTAGTGCCCTGGCTTTCTGTATGTGCAGTCACTGCAGGTCTAGCACAGCTGTGAGGGACCCTGTACCAACAGCAGCCTTGGTGGGCAGCAGGTTCTCTCTGGAACCATCGTAACAAAAAAATTTTCACACTGAGGACCAGAAGAAGTGGCCTATGACCTGTATGCAGAGCACAATCCAACACTGCACCCAAAAGCCTAATTTACACTAATTAGTACTAAGATGGTGATGAATGCTCTTACTACCATTTATCTTCATTAATAATAGCTGCAGAACACTGTGCCATCTTCACCTACTCATAACTGATTCTGACGTTTTTGGGTGTTCAAGGTGCCATATTTAGCATTAATATAAGTCTATAAGGTTGTAGCAAGAGCAGAACTTTGTGCAATATGGAAAATTTAGCATGAGTGCTACTCTGTTAGCATAGTCATAAAGACATACATAAAGACAACTGAGAAAATATGGATTTGACATAGGATTTTTTTATGGTGATTGAAACATAAGTGTCAAATTAGGTAGAGAACTAAGAGCACTTGTGGTTGGTCCAGGAGATTGTTTAAGACTGTTGAACCACATCCAAAAGAATGAGATTTATGTGTTTTAGGTTTGGTTGTGGTGGGTTTTTTTCTTTTTTTGTTTAACCAGACTAGGAAACACACTAGTATGCATGAAATTCCTGCTGCTGTTCCATTGAATTCAGAAATTATTCTTAAAATAACTTAAGCAACTTATGTCTGTGCAGCACTACTTTCTCTTCCTTTAAAGTACATATCCAATCTGAAACTGTGCCTTTTTTCCACAACTCTTTGGGAGTTAAAACATTATTTTACGTGTGAAGTTTCATTCCTAAAATAGTAGTATTATGCTGATACACACCTATATTTGTTTATTTATTTACATATATACATATTTATATATGCTGCATATATACACCATTACACAGATGTACTATAACATGTCCTTGGACTGGAAAGTAAAAAATAGCTGTAGTATAAAATTATCATTTGGGTGTGTAGCATTTATCTGTGAATCTGTCAAAAAACAAACTAAAAAACCCTCCAACCTATCTTGTGTTAGCAAGATAGCACTGAGCAACATTTTTGGGAATGCCAGAGTTCAGTGGTCAGTAGGCAAATAAAGCATTAGATCAGAAGCGTTAGATCAGAAGTGTCATGGAGCTCAATTCCCATTTTTGTCCAAATTACCTTGTATCTCACGGGTATACAGGACTTTTACACTCCATAATGAGAGGCTTTAAATCTTATATTGTGAAATATAAGAAGCCTAGTGCTTCTTTGCCCTTCCAGTAGAATACTCCGTGGCTCTGACAGTTCCCTCTGTCGGAGTCACCTCCTTCTCCTCCCTGTCCTCTGGCTAAATGGAGGAGTGGATTGCTAGCAGAGGAGTGTAACACTTCTAATTTGCCACGTAGGTGGTAATTGCTGCGTTCCTAAGAGGTTACCACAGCAAAACCCTCAGAGATACATGTACCTCAAATAGAAAGTACAGCTTCACTCCCAGAGATTTAGTTATACATCATGTTTAATGTGACACTTAGTACACTTGAACTTAACTATTTCATCTACAAGGAAAACCCAAATAAATAGGTACCCGGTTCCTCGGGTGGCTAGTTTCTCACACTAGTTTTCCCTATCAGTCCTAATACAAAGTAATTATTATGATCTCAGCCATTTCCTTTTCCTCACCTTCCTAGTTTCCATTACATAACTATAATTATTATTGATTATACCTAATTAGAATTCATTGTGCTTCAAAGGTGTGATACTTGGACTCTGACTCCAAGAAGTGATAATCTTACATTGAGGCTTAACATCATGAGCAAGAGACAAGGGGACAATTTAAATGGAAGGACAAGAGTGACCACTTCAAAAATACATGATCTTTGCTGTAGTTAACTAGCTAGGTATTTGTAATTAAGTAAAATCTGAGTTCAAAGCATTTTCATGACTGATGAAGTCGTTTATTTATTTCAGAAAAATGTGTTATCTCAAGGGCAGCCATATTTACCCAAGAGAGCATGTGCACTTCACCGGTCTTATAAAACAAATGGTTTGCGCATACACCTGGGATTTCTTTCTTTCTTTTCATGGAAAGGGACCCTGTAAGTCATGCTTCCCTGGGAACTGGCTCCGTTTACATGCCTGTCTCTCCCCTGTTTGAAGCTCACTGTTGCTATGCTGTCTTCAGTTCATTTCTGCATTTTCTTCCAAGCTTGAGTCTCTGTGTGCCCCTTACACTCATGGTTATGTGATAATGAAATGATGATAGGAATTGGACTTGTTTGTATATTTTATTCCCACTGTCCTCCAAAACAGATTCTCCTCTTCAAAATAGTAGGAGTTGTATGTATTCTTTTGTTACTACTTCATCTAGGAAATAGCATGTCATTGTTGATGTGTCACTCATTTTGCCATACCTTCAATACTACACGGGCGGCCAAAGTACCTGCCAGTTGAGCACTTGAGAAAACAAAGATTCTGTAGGCTAGTAAAAGTTATATTACCTCTAGCTTGGCTAGAGGATGGAGAATTTTGCATGTTCCAGAGCCTGGTTTGTTAATCAAATCTCAGGCCTGAAGCTTTGCCAGAAGGACATGAACTGACTTTGCAAGCCAGAAAGTTGGTATAAGGCACAGGTCACACAGGCAAGCCATATCATGTTAGGGATCTTGCAGGAAAGTGATTAAGAATGAAAAAGGAAAGGTTAAGAGGCCTCAGTAGAAATGTTTTATCTTCAGCCTCCATGTCCTTTGGCTGTTACACTGTCTGTAATGAGTAGTCTTTGCAAATTAGGCTCTATAGCTACTTGCACTACCAAAAATGTATGATGTATGAGCTGTTCTGAGGCTTTATCTGTTACAGAATTTATCTATCACTGCACTTCTATGTGTTGCCATGTAATGGGAGTGCCAAACAAGCCAGATGCTTTCATTTTGGAGATGAATTGATGTTGGTAGACATTAACAGACTATGACAATCAAACAGTTGCAGACTGGTGAATATAGATGTGCCTGAAAACGTAGCTGTACTAAATAAACATACCACACTTCAAACTATTGCCATGGGGATACAAACCCCCAAAAGCACAGTATTTGGTGCATTAAGTATCTTTGTGTTTTATATTGTTACATTTGGTAAACAAAGGGTGTCATCATATCCTTGGATACAGGAAATTCTGAGCAGAAGTATTCTGTGTTAATTTGTTGTTAGGCATTTCTCAGTTTAATTTTTATTTTGTTTCAGATACGATTGCAGGCATGCTTAGTAATTTGAATCAAAATGGAAGACATTGTTCCATCTCTGGGGAACTGACTATCTACAGAAAGTTGTTTTTTTTTCCTTATAGTAGAGAGATTTCAAATTCACCATGAAAAAATGTTAATATTGAACAGAAATTGTTACCTAGGTGTTCCTTACAGTGTTCACTGCTGAAAGACTGCTGGGACTTCACCTGTTTCTGTCTTTGAAAGCAAAAACTCAGTGACGTAGCATTGTGAGGACTTCTCACTGCTCTGTGGAGTGAAAGTAAGGGCTTGGGAAACAGTCAGGGAATACCTTTGAAACTCTCCAGCCTAATTAACTGACAAGGCCTGATTGCCAAGAACATCCCAGTCCTGGCACATTTGGAGGAGACCTTTGAATAGTAAACAATAAGGATCAACTTATCCTCCTGAGAAAGGCCATAGTTAAATAGTGTCTTTGAGGGCTTTTATTGTGTCTTACAAGTCCATACTTAAATATAATGTATTTGTATTAAGGCAATATCTAGAAGCCCCAAGAGAGCGTTCTTGTCTTGAGTATGATGACGTAAGCAGTCATAATCTTTGCTCCAGTAAGTGTACTACCTCTGACTGTAAACATAATATTTTATTTGTTTGGTGTGTCCATTTATTTTTACAAATGTAAGTAGTCTTAAGTGCTTGAAAATGTTAATTAATTATCCAATGAAAGTCAAACCTCTTTAAATTAGTTAGTCTTGTAAAAATTCAACCCAGCAGATAGATTCAGCATCTTCATGTTAACCCACTCACTGTACCTCATCAATAGCCTTCTGCAAAGAAACGCAAGAGAAATCTTTCACTCTGTTTAATTCGCTAAAGTCAAACTATATTAGACCAATGAACAAAGCAACTTCCAGACTCTAAAACATTTAAAAAGTAATTTACAGTTACACAAAATGTGAAAATAGATTACCATCAAAAAAGTATTTAACTGACACTGAGAAAATTCCTTCTTGATATGGTATGACAGCTGTCTCTTAATAAAAGAAAGAGTAAACAGTTAGTGAGGGATGCTGACTCAGCATTGATAAGGACCTTGTGGATAAGGCAGAATGGAGCACAGTGTAGTTAATGCCAAGGCTAGATGCACTAGAATGAGAGCTGTGAAGAACCTCAAAAAAATAGGGATAGATTTTCCTAGGGTAGATTTCCAGGAGTAATCATAGAATCACAGAATGATTAGACTTGGAAGGGACCTTAAAGATCATCAAGTTCCAACCCCCTTGCCGTGGACAGGGACACTAGACCAGGTTGCTCAAAGTTCCATTCAGCCTGGCCTTAAACACTTCCAAGGATGGGGCCTCCACCGTAACTTCTCTGGGCAACCTGTTATAGTGCCCCGTCACCCTCAGAAATGTAATGTGAAAGTGTAGTCCTGGTCTGAACTATAGCATTAATATAGGTGCATCCAGACTTTTCTCAGAATCAGGAAGACTGCCTGAGTCTGAGGTCCAGATGTTCTAATCAGTTGTCTATTCTGGATTACAGTTCACATTCTCAGATTCCATCATGGATTGTTAAATCTCCACATTAGATTTTTTTCAGAAATATTCCTTGACAGTGACAAATTTGTTGGGTTTGTCAGGCAAATTATTCAAAATATTTTTCTTAGTCTTTGGCATTTGGACTCTTTAATCTACAGTCAAATTTACAAAATATATTTACTTCATCCAATCCAGGGCAGTCAGACTAACTCATAAGGGAGATTTTATCAATTTTCAGGTAAATTCTTGAGTTTCTTCAAGACTTCACTGGAGAAAAAGGGGGTGTCTTTTGAAGTGATCATATTCACATTTAACTGCATTTATATATAGCTCTTTACTAAATTATTATTTAATTAAGCTCAAGTTAAACTAGTGATGCTTTTAAGAGTAGGTACACCTTTATGAATCTCCTGGATTTATAAGGCTGAAGATTTGACTGGTGATTGTTCATTTTAAAACAATGAAGCTAGTGTAACTAATTTATCAGAAGTAACCAGGTAATAATAGTAGCATTGTTCCCAAAATCTCTAACATATCAGCAGACCTTTTCTGGATACTGTCTTTCTTGGACTACTCTGTTGTAATTGCTATTTTGTTTCTGTATTTTTTCTAAGAAGTCATTGTTATTGTGGTAGGAATGGAATGCTTCTCTGAGAAAGAAGGCTGTAAAACATTTTCTTCAGCTATTCTTTCTTCTGTGATTCCAATTACTGTATTTGTATGGCAAGATATGCACTATCATACAGATCATCACTTAAATTATCATATTTAATAAATATTAAGTCAGATCCTGCAATCTTATACATAATACTGACCATAAAAAATTCTAGAAGTAATCCAATAGTAATTACTGTAAATTTTTAAAATCTATGTTTGAATTGCTTGTCTTAAGAAAGCTTGGTGAAGGTACAGATAGAAATTGTATTTTCTGACTGACCATTTTATACATTGGTTTTAAAAATTCATCAAATTAGTGCTAATATATGACTTTTTGCATAATAATGTTCCTTTGAGTAGTCCAAAAGTAGCTGGAGGATGTAAGGAAATTACTGACTGCCAGCAATAGTAAATCTCAGCTTAGATGGACGTGTGCCTAAGACACGAAAGTAGCTCACATCCAAGAAATGTCTCTAGTTCCAAGTCTTTGAGAAATCATTATCTATATAAATTAATTCGTTGAACTACCCAGCAAGTTTTTTCTTCTGCTGCTTCAAAGAAGATGCATAAATGGAGATTAAATAAGTATTGTCATTTTCAGTTACCAATCTAACCATGCTCAGCTATAGATAGGTATGCATCAAACTTGCCATAGTTTATCTATACAGAATAAGGATACCATATGCAGTGCTGCTGGTCAGTGCCGCCTGCTTCTTTCCATGTCTTTTGTGTTCTTTTCCGTCTTTTTCTTAAAGTACATCTCATCATCATACAAACGTCAAGTGCTTTGGGATGAATCTGCTTTTGGAACTGCAAAAATAGTTTGGATATTAAGTTGAAAATGGCGTTATGATGTAATCCCACCCAATCAAGGCCTTGGAAATAATTATCCTAGGACTGATTTCAGTGTAGCAAGCTATCTGCAGAAATTATAATAAGCATTGCTCAAAACCGTCACACCTAATTTCTTATTGCCCAGGCCATATAAATAAATAGTCTTCTTTGCATATATATGTGTATCCACACCTCTCTTGTTCCATTATTTCTGAGCGTAGAAGGGTCCTTCATCTAGATTAGCAGATAGAAGCAGACACCCTCCTATTTTCATAACACTATTTTGATACACACGCAAGTGGAGAGAATAATTACCATTGCTGGCACTATCGGTGACATTGCTGTTACTGATTCCAAAGCTTCATTTTTAGGAACCTGGTTTTATTCAGTACCCCAAAATCCCAGCTACTTAAAACTACAGTTCAGTTAATGGTTCTCTCACAGTCAACTTTTTATTATTTTTTAGAAATAGTGTTTTTAGAAAAAAATATTCTAAGAAATAGCTGTAGGCTCTGTACTTATAAATTTACCTCTAGTCTTGCCAATATGCTGAACGTTCTCTACAGGTAGCTCATGTTTTTTAGCTTTGTTAACTAAAAGTACTTTAGGCTTTCATATAGTATATGCTATGCTTTTCATTTTCATTCTTCATTAGCACTTCAGTTTTGTAGGGTCCACTGCCTTTCAGCATGTCAAGCAAACAATTTCTTGAAGATTTTTTTCTCATTCTAAGCTCCAAAATAACGTCAAGAGATCATAGGTCACTAAGTAGGAAGTAACTCAGGTTACTAGGGTGTGTTACCAACTCCTCAAGAGTCTAATTCAAGACCAATGTTGTCATCTAGAACTTTGGAATGCACCAAATAATTTGCTTTATGGACTGCTGATGAGCTTGGAAAAAGTTTATGGTCTAGAAGTATCATCAGTTCAGTGGGAGCTTCTGGAGCACAGAGCCAGGAAAGAGTAGATATCCTTAGGGTGCTGCAAGATCTGTTCCTGAAATTAATTGTAGGGTAAGCCTAAAGAAACTTCAAAACAGGATATGGTGAAACACGGAGCACTCCCTCAGCTCCTGTACAGATCCCTCCCTCCTCTTTCTACATTTTCTCTCAAAATAAATATCTGTGGCCAGTTTGAATCAGAGTGCCACTGATACTACACTTTCCATTTTAGTTTCTAGGTTGCTGTAGTTGTTAAATACTGGAAACTGAGACTTACACAGATGTGATTTTCATCTGTCTCCCATCTTTTTGCTCCTTTTATGATTTTAGAGACCATCTCAGTTGCTTGCTTAGATAGAAATTCAGGGTTGTATTGGACCAGTGTTTATTGAGGACTGTGAGGATTAAACCTTTTCCCATGTTGCCATAATAACCTCACAGTTGCATCCTGTTCCAAACTTTTCACCATAGCGTAAAACCTGTAGCTCAGCAATGCTACAGGCTATGAAGAATAACTAAGTCTTGTATTACCCAGAATTTCAAAAGTTTTATTTCACAGGATTTCTGTTATACAAAAATAGGGTCAAAAAGGCTCTGGTTAAAGTACGAACCTACCTGCAAGTTTGTGTCTCTAAGAAATCTGTACACACACTTTCTGTTTGAGCAGTAAGTGGGAAATACTACTCTAATTTGTTATTATTGACATTTCTTAAAAATTTCATAGAATTACAAATATATTTATTTAATAGTGTGAAAGGTCTCTGTCAGCTACCTACAAGAAGTCTAGTTTGTCATTTCCACAATTAGTATTGCAGATCAATAGCTGTATCCGTGCTAACATCTTAAGCCAAAGCCAAGGGAATAAATTTCAGGTGTGAGGGAGTTTTACAGTACAAGAGCTTCCTCTTTAGCTTTTCTTTTTATGTTGAAAGAAATTCATTATTGAATCATGAGAATTGACAATACTGTGTTTCTCAAATTTTTTTTTTTTTTTTTTTTTTTTTTNAAATTTTTTTTTTTTCAAATTTTTTTTTTTTTTTTTTTTTTTTTTTTTTTTTTTTTTTTTTGTCAAAAGCCCTTCAGCCTCCACATGAATTTGCCCGGATTTCGTTAATATTTTTTCTGCTTTCCACTTTATTTGCATGAAGCTGCCACGGCATACTGAGGAACACATATATCCTAACTAGCTTATGGCTCTGTAGCAAGAAAATGAGAATTTGAAGTTACCATTAGCCAAGAGGCCAGAAAATTTTGTGATGTGTCTCAGCCAGCATAATAATATGGATATCCCAGTTCCCTAGGGCTCCAAGTCATCAGCATATAGGTTAGTGTCAGCCCATAAATATTGGGTTGCACCCTTCCAACAAAGTGGCCCTGAACAATTAAAAGACACTTAAACAATTTTAAAGTATAAATTATAAGTGTATAAAACTTTAGGTACCTACGGCTAACCACATAAACATTACAATTTGAGGTTTATTATATATATGAATTACAGAGGAAGTTAAATTCTATACTCTAAACTTCTTAACACCGTATGTTACAAATATGAATTACAATGGAAGTTTATATCTGTGCTCTGAAATTATAAACTTCCTAAATTTTATAATTTCCATTAAACATTAAACATTGATACAGAAAAAAAAAAGATAATTACAATCAGAAGGTAACTAGGTCATTGATCCTTTTGTTGGTTATCTGTGATTTTCTCTTGTAACTGCTGGTATGGGTGGTTTATATGAGGAGAAAATGGAAAGCTTATGACTTTCAAAGACCTACTCATTGCTCTTACAAAAAGCTGAATGGGAAAGAGCTGCATTTGGAAGCGGTGGTTAGTATTGTTCTCAGTGCTTTAGACTTGCTTTAGGGTCACTCAGACCTGAAACTTTGAAAATGTTAAACTGGAAATGCCATACTGTTTATAATTCTTAATTCAGGGTCTCAGACTAGTGAAGGACTTACTTCTCTGTCACTTTCTCCCCTTTTACTTTTCTCATTTCAATCATTATATGCTCCTACCTTCTTAGCAAGGCATAAGAGTTTGTGCAATTTAAGAGCTCTGCAGTCTTAGCACAGTAGTTTCTGTAGTGGGATGGTATATCCTTTATAATTGAACACAGTTCAAATTAGGTGGAAACTGGGGAGTCTGAGAATGAGCTGGGCGCGATAGACAATATTATAGCCTTTCTTTCCAGCCATATAGCTTAATAATGTGAAGAGCAAGATCAAGGGGAAAATAAATAATCTGTAACTTCTTCCTTAAGTGTCTCTTCACATTTTCCTAAATTTTCTTAATTCCTAATTTGCATGAACATGCCATACACATTCTTCTTCCCAACGTTTTTTTGAAGAAATTTATTTTTGCTCTTTTTTACATGCAAACTGTGTGGTACCTTGTCCCTGTATAATCCCTCAGTGAGTATTTCAGTAGGAGAAATAGGCCAAATTTTAATACTCTCGACCTTGCCCATTCCAGTTTATCCACTCCCAGCTGTACATCTTTTAATGCCTACCTTACTCATGCCAAGCTCACATTTTTCTCTACTGAGTGTTGTGTCTTGCTGGCAGTCACTGCCTTCTGAGTTAAAAGTAGGGCTCGTTCTCAGTTGTAAATCTCTGGTTGTTATAAGCAAGTGTAGATTTGTACGGACCTGTCAGTGATGTCAGCTTATATAGTGTAGTAACTGCATTCCTTTTGCTGACCTAATTTAATTTTAAAACCGCAGATTCTAGATTGTAAAGGCATAGTAGAAAAGCCCCAGCTTTCATGAATGATCAGTTTTAGGTGTTGGGTAGGCCTTGTCACAGTGCATGTATTTTACAGCAATCCACAAAACAGATGAATCCTTCGTGTTTTAAAATTTGGAGTAAAGTTAATCCAAGAGCTTTTCAGAGGTTTAATGCTGTTTCCTGTAGTATATTTGATATGATTTGTCTTCCAAGAGCCTGTATTGAGCACTTTAGAAGACACATATATTAAAATGATTCTTGTCACAAAAGCTTACCATGGCACAGAAACAGGCAGAAAACAATAAGAGAGCAGGAGCAGTCCATTCAGGTATTCTTACTTCTAATTTGTAACCTTAACGTAATAATTGATAATTTGTCATCTACTTAATGTACTACTACTAACAGAATTTGCATTATTCAGATTCTGTAAGCAGAAACAACCACAGTGGTCCTGTGTTACAAATTCGTATTTCAGCTGTCATTTGTGACTGACTTTTTGAAAATTTCTAGTCTAAATTTTAATTCTTTCCAGGACTTCAAATAATTATTTTATGTGTTTCCCAAAGGTTTTCCAAAGGTTTCCCAAAAGTACAGCTGCCTACAAATCTATTTAAACGGCATCTTTGGGCTCTACTTAGTATTGCTCATTTCCAACAATACAGCAGCTCAACAGGCTTGGTGTGATGTGGAATCTCCTGATCTTTAAGACATGGAACCATGAAATGTGACTTGGGTGTGAGAGAATCCCTGTTCAGCTGTGTTGGTGTGAAGAGGATGCAAAATGGTGTAATGAAAACTTAAAAACTGGTTAGGTAGCTAGTTGCCCTGTGTCTGAAAAAACAATATGTCAACTTCATGTTTATCCCAAAATGTCTCTTCTATTTTTTTCTGAAATATGAATCTCCTGTGGTCAGATAATGTTTCCTAGAGAATGATCAGTTAAATTTCTAAAACTCTGTGAATTGAATGGATTAGATAAGATGAATGCTATAGTTTCTAATGCCAGTACCATTAGAAGACTTTAATTCTGCTATGATTGTAATAACATTCCTAGTAATCCCATGAAATACATGATTTGCCTTTGAGAATGTGTTCTGTAGACAGTGATATAAGAATAGCTTTCTCTGTTTCATATACTGTTTTCTCTGTTACATAACCATGTTCTAATTCTTTGTATTTAGTTACATGCATTTGGTGAAAGTGGGTGCTTGATTAAGTTCCTTTTTTGAGTGAAAAGTTGGCTTGTTATTTCCTGTAGGTACTGCCTGTGGATATCAAGAATTTTTTAAAGTATCAATAGTGGGGTATTAGTTATTTACAGTATATATAGACAGATATACTTACTTCAGGTGACCTTTTCATTTGACAAGGAGAACAACACACATTCATTGACATTTTTCCAGCATTAAAACATACAGAGGATTTAGGGGACCAGTATTAATCCCTTATCACAAATGCAATGAGGATTGCTGTGGCGGAAGCACAAGCACCAGTTTCAAGTTGTTGCCCAAAAATAAGTTACCAGTCATTTGTTGTTTGTACCAGAATGAGTTGTTTGAGGTTGTAGGAGATAATAGTCATGAAATTTTTCATTATGCTGGCCAAAAGCAGTATAATAGGGTACCTGATGTCATACCTGTTTCTCAATTAAAGGAATACAAACCTGAAAAAAAACAAAAAAACAAAAAAAAAAAAAANAAACAACAAACAAACAAACCAGGAAGTACTGATGAGAAGGAGGGAGAGGCTGCAACACTGGAGAGAAGGGAGGCTTTAAGTTAGAACTGCCAAGCATGTGTGTCTAACATTAGAGTAAGTGAATACCAGATATATTCGTTCAAGACCAATTGTCTTCTAGAATATCAGAGGAAAAATCAAGAGGGAAGTAATATCTGTGCTACTCTCTATGCTCTGATGTGTCACATGGTGAGATGTACTAGTCTGTAGCAGACTTCAAAGCCCATAGTCATGTTTCTAAATCTTTTGTAGGCTAATGCTTGCAGTTATATTCTAAGTCTAGAGAATGTATTTTTCTTTCTCTGGAGACGGTATCCCTCTCCACAGACTTACAGGAGATAACTATTGACTATTTAACTAATTAACTATTGACTTGACTTTGGGGTCCAGACATTATGCTTAGGTACCACAAGGAAGTGAAGCACAAATTTCTCATTAAGTGACTCACTTGATTAGCCAAGCTTGTCTGTGTGATGCAGAATTGTGATATTGATATGTTACAAAGTGACTGTTCTAAAACCTTCCCACCAAACATAATCATGCTATTACTGTTTACTCTGACAGCAGCTTCCTTCCACCCAAGGAGCTCAGCACATTTCACAACCCATTAAGCCTCCCTATGAAATAGTTAAATATCATTATATCATTTTCTAGATGAGGCATATGGAGATTAATGACTTGTTAGAGTCACACAGGGAATTTGTGACAGAGCAAGGAATAGATGGCAGCTCACCCAGGTGTCATGCCTATTCTGTTTACAAAGTGATTTTCTGTCCCCAAAGAAAAGACACTCCTGGTTTTGGAGGAGCACTACTTATACATGAACTGAAAAGATGGATTACTCAATCAGTAAAAGAAAAAATGAAGAGCAGCTGTCCTTCTTTTCTACTAATTTAATGGAGAGACTGAGCTATTATTGGTATAGGATTGCTTTTAAGTAGAGACAAGTTACAAAGGATGCAAGCATCATAGACCTGGATTTGAAGAAGGATGGGAAGGGGAGTTTCAGCAGTTTGATGCAACACCAGAAATCTAGTGTGACCAGCATAGAAGAAACAGCTGTTAATCTGGTCTTGAGTCTTGACCATACTGATTCATTCTTGGGCTTCTTGATTTGGCTGTGGCAGAATCTCAGTATTTCTGTTGAAACTGAGGAAAATGCAGTGCTCACTGTGTGGGGATGATGATCACAGGGGATGATGATGTTGTTTTCTCTTCCCCATTATTTGAAAAAGATACAGATCACTTCTGTGGCCCATATGTGTAACCACATAATTCCTTTACTATGTATGAGGGGGCTCATATCTAATTGCTCTCTCACAGACTATGTCCAGTTTCTCAATTTACAATTAAACACAGCTACCTTCCCTGTATGGGTTAACCACAATCTCCCCAAAATTCACACTGACTGTTTTTTTACTTCATAGAGTTGGTTGTTCTATTTATTGTCTTGCACGCTGACCTTACAAATAGACAGGCATTCAATTGAACGACTGTTTCCTAAGATGCAAATGAAAAGTGAATTAACAAAATGTAAGTTAAAAGTAAATTAAATTGCAGAAGGTATTTGTGCCCTCAGGGTCTTCTGAAATTTCGAAGTGTATAATTTAACAAACCGTTAAAAGGTAAAAAAAAAATATTCCATTGTGCACAAAGTAGAGATTTGAAACAAGAGTTTCAGGTTGTTTGATCAAATTCAAGAACAGGAAAATTAGAGTGAGGAAGATATGAAGAAATCTCTTAAGACAAAGTTTAGGCAACTGAAGATCTAAGATGAAGCTCAGGTTTCTGCTTTACCAGCAAGAAGAGAGGGACATGATGTACACTTAAGTTTTTCATCACCCAAAAGCTTCACACAAAGTACACTATTCTGATAGACAGATACATGATGAAATAATAGTATGTGACAAGTATCACATAAATGCTTACACATAAAAATCCATCAGAAGTTTTTGGTTGGAAGGTTACTGTAAAAGTGAAATACTTTAGCATGTGGGTTCCAATTTTTTAAGATAATTCTTGCTATTTTTTAATATAAGGGTTATATACTTAGAGCTTTCCATAATATAACACTACCTTTACAGAAGCTGTGTATCACACATCTTTATGTGTGTATATATATGCACACATAATATGACATAAATTGTATGAAACTTCAAGCTTATTTATATTGTGTAGAGACAGAAGGTGGGTTTTTTTTAAGTGTAGCAGTAGAAATTGGGAGGTTTATGTCCTATGAGTATTCTGAAAGAGATACATATGTACTTTTGAAAATAATTACTGCATATATTCGCTTCATGGTCTATTTGTGCAATATTATCCTACCTAGCTGTATAGTTTTAAAGGAGTCCTTTAGGAGAGACTCCTGTCAGAGGTGAAAATAAAGTAGAATCCTGGAGATAGTCAGGAGGTCTAAATTAAACAGTAGAGAAGTCATTAACTGGGGATGCTCAGCCTGACTCTGACCTGGGCTGATGCCGTTTCTTCTTCCAGTCAAGGTTAGGGTGGAAGATGATACTTATGAAATCTCTAAAGATGCTGGCCTACGCAGAGAAAGGGGTTGAGTGAACTTTTCAGGGAGTGTCACTGAGTGCTGACAAGGACTGACGCATACCATGAGTGGCAGCAGACTTTCTATATGACCTTGGCCAAGTCACTTAATCCCTCTGTGACTTGGTTTCCTCATCTGTAGAATTAGGTACAAATAATAATAATACTTCCCTGCCTCACAAGGAGCTGTGGAGATTATTTCATTATTGTTTGCAAGGCGTGTTCTGAGACAAATAAAAAAGATGCAGTGGAAGTTTTACTATTTATTTGTGAAAACCTGTACAATATCAAATACCTTGTAGACCATGTCCTGGAAAATAGATTGTTAACTGGCTATTGCTTGGACACCTAATATTATCAGAAACCACATGAGCCCATCATACCTTCCCTCTTTCCTCTGCTTCCTTTTTTGCTCTCGTATCCAAGTAGTTGTGCACATTAGGCAGAACTAGACAACCTCTCTGCCTATTAAAAAAAGTTTTTTCTTCTATAAATCATAGAATCATAGAATGTTTAGACTTGGAAGGTACCTCAGAGATCATCGAGTTCCAACCCCCCTGCCATGGGTAGGGACACCTCCCACTAGACCAGGTTGCTCAAAGCCCCATCCAGACTGGCCTTAAACACCTCCAGAGATGGGGCATCCACAACTTCTCTGGGCAACCTGTTCCAGTGCCTCACCACCATACACAGTAAAGAACTTCTTCCTAATATCCAATTTAAATCTCCCCTCTTCTAGTTTAAAACTTGTCCTATCACTACTGTTCCTGACAAGAAGTCCCTCTCCTGCTCTCCTGTAGGCTCCCTTCAGATACTGGAAGGCTGCTAGAAGGTCTCCCCGGAGCCT